>VFFE01007238.1:388404-523334 GCA_008921705.1 Burhinus oedicnemus | reverse complement strand
ACGAGCCCCGGCTGGCCCCGCGCTCCCCGCCGGGGCGGGGCGGGGCGGAGCTCGGCTCCCGGAGGCCGCCTCACGCCAGGGCGGGAGGAGCGGCGCGGCGGCGGCAGCATGGCAGCGTCCCGCGGGGCCGGGTCGCCGGCGCGGGGAGGTGAGTGCGCTGCGGGGAAGGTGAGGGGACTCACACGCTCCCCCCGCTCCCCTCCTGCCGGCGGCTCCGCGGGCGGTGGGACGGAGCCGGCTCCGCGGGGCACCGGGGGTGGGGAGCGTGTGGGACGGCCGGGAGCCGTCAGGGCCCGGCGCGGTGGGGGCCCCGCCAGTCGCCCGTCGGAGCGGGCTTGTGGGGAGAGTGCCGGGCAGCCCCGTCCCCGCTTCCCGGTGGTTACCAAGGGGCGTAAGTCCTTCTGGTACTGCTGGTGCCGTTCCTCCTCTTAGCAAAGCCCCGCGTTTGGCGCATGAAGCTGAGGGGAGAGGTTTCGCCAAGGAGTTGTGCTGGAGAGGGAGGTGGTGCCGGCGGCGTGCCAGAAAGGTGGGACATCAGTCAAGCTGGTCGTCTGGGTGGCTTTTTGACTTCTCATATAAATTCGTATCTGAGCACGTGCATGCACAGAGATAAAGAAAAGCAGATGGTGTACAGCAAGGAGCAGAAATGGACTGGGTGACAGCCCGGGCGTAAGTCAGGCACCATAAGCAGCAAGACCGGCGAGGTCTCCGTCCTTGTTGACAGGCCGGTGTGTCTGTGCCCTTCTAGAAGCAGCTTAGCTAGAGCTCACCTTAGATAAACTGCAAGAAGTCCTCAGGCCAAACTGAGCCTTGTTAGAGAAACCCGGCAGTTGTGAGGCAGGAGCTTGAGTTACATCTTCTGATCTTGGGGGAAGGAACAGATGGAAAAAAGGGGGAAAACTCCAGGGATACGATGCTGCTCTGCAGGCCTTGCCGGGTACAGGCTGTCTCTAAGATGAGTACGTCTGGTTTTAAAAAAAATGTTCTCCAAACAAATCATTGCTCTGAACTGGTAACTAGAAATTTTAGGGGATGATTCAGTTTAAGCCAAACAAAAAAATCGGGTTTAATGTTTTCACATTTCAGAGAGGAAAGTAGCACAATTTTTTTTCAGTTCAGATTGTCTTTTAGCTTCTACTGTCAAGTTACATTGAATTTTTAAGTTGCCGATACTGTGACGGACACAACATAAGGAAAAGTCATGTGGAAACAGCCAGATTCAAACCTAGCGTTAGAACGCACTTATTCTCTGTTTATTCTTCTAGTTGACAAACTTTGGTAGTGAGTGATCTTTTGGTAGCGTGATCTTTTGAGTGACCTTTCTGTTGTTTCTCTAGTGTGTACTCACTCTGCTTCTGTTCATAAAAGCGTTTATGCTAGTAGTTAAAGCAGTACTCTTACTTTATTTATGTGTTGCAGTGTGTTGGTGTGAGCCTCTCCGTGAAAAGCCAGACCTTCCTAGAGCGCTTCCACACTGGTGTCGTTGCACCCAGAGGCAAAGCTGTGCCGTTTTGACTGTTGAAAAGGACACACTTTTGTCTGTGCTAATCTTCCATGTGAAACTGTGTATAAGGTCTAGAGTACTAGAGAGTACTAGAGACAAGGAGGTTAGCTTGAGGTTTTTCCAGGTAACTTGTAAAGACATTGGCACGAGGACAAAAAAAAGTTTGTTCCATTGGAATTCAGAGGCCTGTGTTGTTTCCCTATTAGCTCAAAACACTCATTGAAAGGATTAGTGAACTTCCCGTGTCTTTGCTCCCAAACTTGCTGTGCGTCCCCTGGCAGATCCTTTGGAGTCTCTAGGTGACAAAATGTGTAAAAGTCACTATTGAAAATCAGAATAGTAGATGCCAGGCTAAATTAACTTCCACTCCAGCCTATAGACTTCCATGTACATCCAAGCTATCCTTGTCTCCCTAAGAGAGGGCTGCCAACATGCTGGCTGGGAGTCAGGAAATTCTGCCACAGCCTTTTAACTGCAGTCCGTCATGTTAACCATGACTGACTTTGGCATGTTTGTATTAGGCTCAGAGCCCGTCTTTCTTCTTCCCTTGAACAAAGACAAGATTACCCAATAGCCAAAATAGCCTTTTCAAAATTATTAATTTAAAGCCCAGTCGTTGAGGGTAAACAGATCTTATACTATAAATCGCGTTGTCTGTGAGCAAAGAAATAGCTCACCCTAATATTTATCATTTCCCTGTCTCCGAGCAAATTCCTTATTCTTTCAGAGGTTTCATTTCCACAAAGCTATTTGCTCTTGCAGCATCTTGTGCTTGCATGTGCACCTGAGAAGGCGTGTCACTTCTTTGGATACAGTATACAGGAAAATCAAATAACATATTTTTTCCTGTCTTGCTGTTTCCTATTTACAGGAAAACCTGTGCTTGTGTATTCTAATCCAGGACTGTGTTGCTTTGTAGTTAGTTCCCTCCAGCAGCCTTCACCAAGTGGCTTGTAATAAACATATCACCATCCACAGTACAATTTGTTCAGGCTGCATTAATTATGCTACATTTCTTACAGCATCTGTCAATAGATTTTAAAATGAGGTTTCTTCTGGAAGTGTGTCTTTCATAGCTTCATTGACAGTCTGACAGTTACAGTTTCCTACTTGGGGTCTTAATGTGCTCAAATGCTTTTTAATACCATGCTGCTGGAGTGCACCATGCCAGAGCACAGCATGTTATTCTTACTCCTTGCACGTCTCTCTCTTTTGTCCCATTGTTAACCATTGTTAAGGGAATTCAGCTTACTGTGGAAAACTAAAGTTTGACTGGTCTTGCACAAGTCCACCTTTTCTCATTGCTACCTAGAGGAGACTTTAGTGAAGTTGTTTTGTTCCCAATACTGTAAGCACCACTTCTTTAGCGCAACTCTGTTAAGGATGTTATGAGAGCCACTCAACCCAGTGGACTCTGGGATCCAGGGGTTCCACTTTCCTGGTCACTGAAAGCCAGTCCCATGTACTCTCAGACCCAAGAGGTTTCTCTGTCTGAACTGATGGATGCAGCTGCGGCTGTTCCTGCCTGCGAGTCTGGCCAGTAGCAAGGCTGAGCGTGCAAGAGAGGCCTGCACAAACACCGAACTGAAATGGTTGGCCACACAGGCACCCACCAAGCAATGCCTTTATCATACCCTCATGAACACCGACAGCGCTCACATAAACAAGAGTAGGAATAGCCCAGCATTGTTCCTCCCTTCCGGTTGATCAGGATTGACATTCACTAGGGAAAACTCAATTCCTCCTCAAATTCGCAAGCACCCCCATGTTTGAATATGAACATGGACTCTAAGTCTGTTTAATATCCATTCCTGGACCATGGGCTCCTTACCCAGCCACTGGCTCAGACACAGAGTTTCTCCAGGTAAGGGTCTCCTCCTACTCACCGACTGCTCCAATTTGACGATTTCTATCTGATGCATAAAATAATCTGGTATTTCTGATGCTCTTACCTGGGCCATCTCAGCCTCACATGGTATCACTGATACAGTTACCTTGGCCCTGTTGGTCTGGCAAGATTTCACTCGCCAAAAACTCCCAATGCCATCCCCTCCCCAAGTTTTTGTGGAGCCTGGCCGCCTTTCACATAACCACCACTCAACCACCTGAGAGCCACCCCTTTCTCACCATGCTCTCAGCAACTTTTGCCAGCTCCTCACTCTGCTATTTGTGTTCAGCCGTTTCTTGTGTCCTGTCCAGCAGTTTCTCATGTTAGCTAAACCTCAGGCCAGGGCCTGGTCATCGGCCTGCGTATCTTAGCACCCCTTCTGCCCTGTTTTCGGTGTCGGCTGCCAGAAGTTGGGCTTGCCGTCTCATCGTTGAGCCCTCAGGGTATCCCCTCTGCTGCTCTGGCCTCTGCCAGCGTGAGGTTTTGGTGGGCATTTTAGCTTCCAGTTAATTCTCTTCATAAACTTCTTCATGATTGTCCCCATCTGCTTGTATATCAGCAAAAAAATGGCTTGATCTGGCTTGTCTCTTCACTTCTGCACCAAGCACTTTTGTCCTTTGTGGTTCCGCAGCCTTTCACGCTGTCCTCTCAGCTACTTCGAGCCTGCTTTTCATTTCTCACTTATTGCCTCTGTTCCTTGGCTGTCATCTGCCTCTAGAACGTCCCTCTGATGCTCTGATGAGAGTTACTCAGCGGTTACTCTCCAACATTAATTCAGTCCGTCCTGCCCCTGCTTTCTCCCACACCCAGCTCAGTTACTCCCTTTGTCCGGGCCTTTTCCCTTCCGAACTGCCAACCTCTGCTGCCCGCAGCTCTTCCTTTGGTTGCACCACTCCTGTCCTGCTGCCATGCATCTCAACAGCTGTCGTCCATAAACTGCTTCTGGATCTTGTTTTCACCCCTGCTCTCCATATTTCTTCTGTTTTTAAAAAATTTTTATGCTTTTCCACCTCTAATTCCTGTGTGTCATCCCCATTCACCATACCACTCCTGGCTCTACCCATGTGTGATCTCTCTTTGTAGTCCCTGCACCTTCTTCCTTAGGATTCAACTTCATTAGGCCTGATGGAGTCACAACAGCATGAAAGGTTGTGAGGCAAAGCATCAAAGCATGACTGCCACATGAGGTACATGGCTCTCAGCAGTGTTGCAATCTCTGCTTTTAGGCAGGAGCAAATCAAGAGCCAGAAAGATGAAGTTTCTCTGTAGCTCTCCTGCCTACTGAGCTTGGTGGCTAAAAGTCCACCCAAAAACTTTTGGGAGTGAGGGAAGCGAGGTGCTTCCTGGGTCCCATGTGCTAAAACACAGGTGGGATTTTGTCTCCATGTTGCTGCTTCATTTCTGTTTTGGAAGCTGGGAAGTGAGGAGAGGAGTGGACAAGTGTTTCCCTTTTTCCACTCTTAAGGTACATCCCCAGGCTATCGGTAACTCCTGACGATAGCATTGTAGCGACAGCTTCCTTCACATTTGCTCCTCCAAACTACGTTAGAGGGTACGGTGCTGCAGGGCACCTTGGACAAACCTCATGCATGCATCAGGGTAGCCCTGCTGAAGGAGCGTTTAAAGGGATTCCCCAGCAGTGGCCCCGGCCGCTTATGGCTCTTCCAGAAAGGGAAACAACAACTCTTACTCCCTTTCTGATTCCCTTTCCCTGGAAGAGCCAGACAGAGTGGGAAATGGCAACAGCAGCAATATATGTGGCTGCACCCTGCCCTAAAGCCAGTTTTCAAGACGCGGAGGGTTAAGGAGGGTGGTGCTTTTGAGTCCATTTGGGGTGGCAAAGACTGATCAGGATTGAAGTGCACTAGTGAAAACACTGTAGACACTGAGTAGACACCCTGACTGTCCAATTCAGAAGCAAGTGCACATTCATGGGTTCCTTGAACATTACCATGGCCTCTAAACCCATCTGATATCTATGCCTGGGTCCTCTTACCCTGAATGCGGGTTTCCTCCTGATTGCTAGCAAATCTGACTTGGTGTTGGCTATCAAAATGGATGCATACACTCACACTTGTCTCACATGTGCCCCACAGTCACGGATCCCTCAAATATTAGCACAGTCTCCAGGTCTGTTGGCTGGACTGCCTTGCCAGACATCAACTCTGCCCATGGCCGGACCCTGGGTCCCTTGCCCAGCCACTGACTCAGACTTTGAGTCTTTCCAGGTACAGGTCTCCTTCTGCTCACTGGCTGCTACTCCAGTTTGAACCTTGCTAGCAAATTACACATACACACCCAATGCATACAGGGTTAAATTCACTAGGAAAACATAGGCACACCGTGGTCCCTCTAGTTGCTGGTTCCTGGACCTGCAGATCTTGTGACCTGCAGCTGCTGGATCTTAGGCTTTGCGGCAGTATCACACATAAGATAGAGGGTGAATTACACAAAAAAATTCTTAAAGGAAAAGATTTAGTAAGAAGAAAATATAGACCTTGGTGATCAGGTGCAGGGTTTGACTAGAAAAGTGTACCCACCAGCAGCCGGTCTAAATGCAGCTGGCCCTTTTTATTCCCCACCTTCATTTTCTGATGTTTGCTCGCCCCCCATCCTTCCCTTTCTTCCTTTGGCCGCTCCTCTAAATTTCCCATAATAAGATAAACACAATCCCACAAGCCTCTTCTGATACTCCATAGCAAGTTTCACACCATTCCACAAACACACTCAAATATACCATAACACATATGATAATCACATTTCCCCTTCCTTATCAGTGACAAAGTTCAGGTTGAACCTTGCCAGGGCTGTCTGAGTAGTTCCTTTAACGGCATTAGTTCCTGTAGTGACCAAAGACGACTTACTGTCTCTGTTATCATCTGCTCATTAATGCTGGTGTGTGTTTGTGTGTAATCATCTACCACTTCCCTTGTTACTTGTTATTTCTTTTATACTGAATAGTCCTTAACCAAATAAAGTAATGAACCAGATGCCCTCCCATCCCACACATCCTTATATTACCCTTCCTATGCAAATCAGCCCCGAGTGAGTGGATTACCTCCTTTCCCTTCAAACATCCACAGTCTGCGTGGTTGTGAAGCGGGAGCTGCTGGCTGCACGCTGCCGTGGGTGAAAACCCCAGCAAGGTGATAGAGCAGCCATTGCCCCAAGCATACAGCTGCCACTTCTTGTCAGTTGGTTCATCAGAATTCCTTTGGACATTAGCCTAATGGGCTCACCCAGCCCACCTGTATCTGCCCATTTCTGTTTGATAGTTTTAGAGGTTGGTATCCTGCTCTGTGCCCTTCCTTAAAGCCCCAGCCAGTTCCAAACATTCACACATGTGGTTACATCCTCAGTTGTTCCCCCACAGGGGGCTTCCATGCATCTAAATCAACCCATGATCCATTTCTTGGGTTAAATCTATGTGTTCAGTGGAGGATTTCAAGACCTGGGGCTTCCACCGTACCATAGATTTTGGAGGGAGGAAGAAGAGATTCCTTCTACCAGTAGGCATTATAAGCTTCATAAAGGATCTTGGTTTGACAGAGGTTAATCATTGTGAACTGAATGACTAGCAATTACACCTGGAGAATAAGTTCACTAATTCTGTAAGTGCAACACAATTTATTTTAATATGATTACAAGAACGAATCTCCTAAAACAGTGTTACTTAAAAAAAATTTAAGAACATTTGTTATGACTTTTAATTAAAAATGTGATCTCATAGTCATTTTGAATGGTTACCTGATAAGCATGTGGATCTTACAGAGGGCTGGAAATTACGGTTGGTAAAATAGCCATGTATGTGCTTCTGTTTGAAGAGTAAAAAGGCAAAATCCTTTCATGTGATGTTACAATAACATTTCAGTGTTTTTAGCCTTCCACAGCATGTTTCTTTAAAAAACCTGATGATGGGAGAATATACAAGTGAAACTAAGTATTTCATTAAATGGGTAGTACTGGATTAATAAAATAAGTAATGGACTGTATTGCTTGGTAATACAGATCTGAACTGCCTGTGATCCTGCCATAATTTTACAAATAATTGTGTTACAAACGTGCACTGTATTTTATCTGAAGACAAAGGGGTGTCCCCCACACCTCAGCATGAATACGTAGCTGCGTTTAGCACAAGACACAGGGTATGCTCTGTTCTCCAAAAATACCCAATAAAGGTTTGTTGTTTGGTTTTCTCTGAACTCAGGAAGCTTTTAATAGCTTAAAAAGAGAAGGTGGATGGCTTTTATTCTTGTTACATATAGTTTAACTGTCTGCTAGTGGACATAGAGCTGCATTTAATTGCTGTAATCTAAGACAATTCTTGCCTGCTCAGTAGCAGGTGAAGGCTTTGATATATGAACAAGCTACCAAGTATCAGCTGCTCCATATGCTAACTGGAGCTCTTTGAGAAGTAAGCTGCTTCAGGCTACTTGGTGAGCACATGCCTGCGGACCACAGAACAGGTTAAACGTGATAACTTGTTTGCATGTTAAAGCCTTTAAGTTGTTTGAAATCTCTGCTCAGGCCTTCTGTTACCTGCAGTGGAGCAACACTGAGTGGATTGAGATGGTTTAAGGGATTTCATCAGTATTAGCAAATACCTGCTTCTTACCTGAAAGTGTTTCTCATTGTCTGAACAAATAATACATGCGGACATGCTTTATTTAGATGTAGAGGTGTGGACCAGGGAGGTAGTGCAAGTTTTTTGAATGTTCTAAGTGTGACACAGATGCCAGGATAGTTTGTTATGCATGTTGAAACAACCTGTTCACTGGTTTGTTTTTTTTTTACCGGGGAACACTGGTTTTCTGGAAGAGCACCAAAACTGTAAGTCCTTGTAGCCAGTGATGTCTGCCATAAGGTATGCCTGTCATAAACAGGTGATAGAGTTGTCTCTGCAAGACTTTAGCCAGCTTTCTTGATGAAGGGATACAGGGCTTAAACTGGAATATGGTTGTGGTAAGAGCAGGCAGTAGGAAAGGAAGAAAAGGACTTAAATATTATGAAATAACAAGCGTTAAGTATTTTAACTTCAGTATAGGTGAAATTCTTGTCTGTCCAAACAGCCTTCATAACCTTTCCCAGCCCTGTGTGCTTCCTTCCACCATGTCCTGTCTTGCAGCCCCTGCATCTTTGTGTGAACATCTGCATTCTAAAACTACAATTGCTCCCAGACTCTCTGAGGCTTCTGCTTCATGTTCTCATCAACAAACTCCCAGCAGGCTGAAGCCAGGAGAAAAGCCTGAAAGCATATGAATGTCTTTCTATGGACCTTTTAAAATAGCTTTAAATATTGCATCAATAAAAGCCCTGCACAATGTGGGAAAGAGCATGGCAGTGAGGAACTGGGAGAGAAAAAATGGGCTTAGTTTTGTGCAGGTCTGTGCTTGTGAAGAGTTGGGCACATCATCCTGACCGGTGTCTCACTGGAGTCAAGGAAATATGTATGTGAAAGTGCGGGTTCTTTGCAGAATTGCTGTCTTGAGTGATCAGTAATTAATTACAGTCACTTGAGAGGAAAAAAATAGTGTCCAGTGACCTGATAATTATTTAATTAAATAATGTATTGGTCAGTACCTTTAAAACCACATAATCAGACTGAAACTGTGCTGCTTAGCTTGCGATATAATGTGCAAATTTTTGAAAGATGACAAACTGCCAAACAGTAGAGTTAGGTAATTTGGGAGTGTGCAAGCAGTTTTGCTCAGTAAGAATATGGCAGATACTACATAAGAGTACAAATGTGATGTATGTGGCTATTTATGCAATACAGTTTCATGTTAGGGAGCTTCGCTGCTCCATTTGGTAGGGCAGTAGATTTATGCCCTGTAGTATAAGCAATAACACTTTTTTGCTGTACAAATATGGAGTGCTTAAACTACTTTGTACAGAAATAGTACCCATATTTGATAATTTGATTATGGTGTGGAGCCAGGAATGCTCAACTGGAGTCTTTATTGATTTTTCAAAACATGCTACATGTTATGATAGTCAAATTGTAATTATGAAATAAATGAAAAGGGCATTGCATTTTGCTTGAGTTTATTCTCTGATTATAAAGGATTTTAGATCATCAGTGTACAGCAGTAACTGTCAACTTTTAATGTTTTGGCACTATAGGGAACAGTATAGTTGCAAGTCTGATGTCTGATCATTGATATCAAGGCCTCGTTTCCCAGCAGGTAATTCCACGTTCACTGCTTGTTTGCCACTCTATCCTAATATTTTGCTATAGTAGACCTGTAAATGAGAAATTGTAGTAGATGTTTTGTCACTGGCTTCAGTGGTCCAAAACTCACAGACAGATACCCGTCTGTTCTTAGTAATGTATTTCAACTGGGTTTCTTGAACTTTCCTTTTGAATTTTGCTTCGTGCTTTCACTGGACCATCTCTTCCAGGTGGTCTTTTTTCTACTTTAGTGTATTTTTCTCTGATTTTTATGACTGACAGACAGTGACCAGTGTGAAATGGCCCAGCTGCTTCTGTTTGATCCTTGCTCATTGAGATGTCATCCTCCCATTTGTCATTGGTGGCTCCGTCCCTGAGGAGTAACTACTTCTGCTTCTTCCTCTGTGTAGTAGTAGCAGGTTAAAAGCCTTCTTTTTATCCCTCTAGTATAGAAGCTGTATAACTGGATGTGCCATCTGTTTCAACCTCGCAAGCTGGTATGGTATGGTATGGTATGGTGTGGCTCTGTCCACATAAACAAGTAATAAGGCACAGTAGATAAAGACAATTGGTGCTGCAGTCCCTGCAACTGTATTTCATGGTTTGGCATTTTTGCTTTGGATTACATGTAGTCAGTCGTCCCACACCAAACAGCCTCAACGTGCAGGTGTTTCAGAGCTGTCTGAAGCAGTGCCCTTTGGTTTAGACCCAGATGTCTCTGCTGGGGGTTGGGATGCGTTTTGTACATATCTGGACTCCAGACGAATCTGGTTCATGTGCACCAAAACTGCTCTCTAAACTCAGCCAATGTGCAAAGCCAGCTCAAGGATGATCAGGAACCGCAGGACTTCTGTGTGGGTCAGGGCTGGGCTGAGATGCAAGAAGAGGGACAGGGCTGGTGGGTCGTGCAGGGAAGCATGGCGCAGCATCCTGCGATTCAGGACCACCGCCAAAGATCGTAGCGTGTGCCCGAGGTCAGCCCTGGCAGTCCCACAGTGAGAGTGCAGAAGACTCACAATATGAAAACAAGAATGGTTATGAAACAAATGTGTGCAGTAATAAGTGATACTGCTGTCACTGGAGCATTTTGCTAGCATTTGTCTTGACCAGTGTGCCAGCACTGAATTTTATTATGACTCGGTAATGCATGAATAAATGAGATAGAGCTTTTTTTCTGAAGGGTGGTATGTAACAGAAAACATCCTGCTTGAGATTTTAATTTGATTTTGTCTTATATGGGATGAAAACATGCAGCCTGTGTTATTAGTGTACTAATTTAATGTTCAGGAGTCTGCATGTATTTATACAGTTAGCAAAATGTTGCCTGAAAAACACAAACAGCTTGTATCACTAACTCTAACATTCTAATTCTGTTTCTTGAGGAAATTAACTTCAATTATTTTACCCTCCATGTCCAAGAGCTACACTAGCAGTATCAGTTAGTAAGTGTATATCATACTTAAGAAGTCAAGATCTGTGTCACATGTTTAATAAATGTGTGAAGGACAAGAGAAGTAAGTCCAGTGTCACAAAAATATTTATTTCAAACTCTGGTATAAAGTCAGAATATGCTCATAGAAATTTGATACAGCCTGCTGTGAGAGGTCCCTTTGATCTGTAAGACATTAGTATTTGAGCTCTGACTTGAAAATACTTTCCTCTGAAATTAATTTTCAGAAATTTATTTATAAAGAGTATAAATAGTGGATTATTTGAAGTACAGTCAAAGCTTTGTTTTCCTGAGCTAAGATATCAATTAGGCTGAACTATGTTGATCCACATCACTGCACGCTATAACGAACTTTCCCTTTTCAGCCATTGTTTTTTCCAGTTTGAATACCAATTTATGGAGGTTTGATTCTAAAAGTAGAAACAACTTATTTTGCTACTCTCCATCTGGAAAAGCTCCAGTTCACTGAGAAAGCAGCAACAGACCACTGAACTTCTAACACCACAGGGCCTCTTCCTCGTACTGATTCTTCATTAAGTACAAAATTCGGTCAAACAATCCAGCCTTGAAGGCTTTCTGAGTATCAGGAAGCTCAGTCAGAATACCTGAGAGAGATTTCCACCTGTTCTGTCGATATGAAACCCACATACATCAGGATCCCAGAAATGGGACCTCTCAGGATGCACTCTGAGGTTAGTTCTAATTTATATGAGTCTGAAAAAAATTAAAGTGACATTTCAAATGAAAATTTCACACTATTTTTAGTTGGTTTTCTCAAATAGTTGCCTTTTTCAAGGAATGTCTACCAGTGTTGAAGAGGTATAAACCCGGTGATGCAAACATTTTAGTCAGAAGCATGGTAAAAATTCCTGTCATAATGACATGGGGCTGTCTCACAGGACTGGCTAAAGCAGGGTTTAGGTTTTTAAAGGAAAATTACACAGCCTTTCCTTTAGCTACAGAATGTAAAGCAATCATTTAAAAAGACCGCTAGGCAATCCTTTTAACACCAAGAGGATAAACGTGCTTGGGAATTGAATCCTGTTAGAGGAAAAGGACAGGTGACAAGAGAAAAGATAAGGAAAATCCTTGTAATAAAGAATTAATGATCTCTCCTAAATAATGGTAACAAGAAGTAGAGAGTAAACTAATTAACAGGTTTTATGTAGCAATGCTGGCATAAGAGATACTAGGCTTAGTACAGTAGTTGTTAAAGGCACTGCAAAGATAAATTGTAGCAATGAAGAAATATTACTGTCCTTATTGAACACACTGTTAAAAACTCTTCATTGTGGAAGAGTTAAGGTCACAATCACACTAAATGGAAACTAAGACGTACCTATTTCCAGCTTGCTGGTGTTTGCAGAGGAGTCAGCAGAACAGTGGCAGTGGTAACACTCTGAAATACTAAATTTGCATACATGTCTTTACTTGTGGCACCTTCCAATGCTTATTTTTAAAAGTTTTAAAATAAGCAGCTTTGATCAGCTTGGCACACAATTGTACTTTTTTTTCTTTTAAAGTAGTTAGTTTTCATATGAAAATAGCAGAAATTTAGTCTTTATACCTCAGCTTTAAAACAGCATTGTTTATGCTTTATTATTATGGCTTTGATATGCCTTTGTATTAAATAGCAAGTTAAATAGAAAAAAAAAGCTACTGATTTTTATTAATTAGATTTGGGTGATAAGTACAAAAGAAGAACCTGAATGATCGCTTTTGTCTTTCCGTTTCAAATTCTTGTGTTGGATATTTTCTTCTTCTTTGTAACTAAACATTCTGAGATTCAGGCTACATAATTACCTTGTTAATCTTTCCAGATAATAAGGTAAGGTTTAACAATTGCTTCTTAATCCCTGATTTTAGTACATAACATGGATCGCAGCTCTCCATGTCTACCATGTCATGTGATCAATCATACTAAACAAGAAAAGGTCAGTATTGTTTACTTCAAAAATACCTTTTTTGCTGAAGTGTCCTATTATTCTGGAGATCAGTATAATAATTCATAAAAGCCAAAGTGATTCATAAATATCAATTTCTGAAATTAAACATTTAAGTACAGACAAAATGTCAGGGAAGACCACTGAGTGCCACTTCAGACTCATCCTGATTTGCTTTATTGCTTTCCTATTTAAAAAAAAGTGTAGACAGATGTAGTTCTTTATAGATGTTCTTTAAGACAGCCTTCATGTATTTATGATCTACATTTCTCATCTTGCAAATACGTTGAGGTGAATAACAAGTCAAATAGCCCGCTGAACTGAATAAGATTGTTCACGTAAGTAAAATGTTTGCAGAAATAAATGTTTGTAGAACTAACCATGGAGAGTGCAATGAAAGCTGCATCCACAGCCAAAATTCAGGAAAGGAAAAGCTTTGGGGAGATCGTATGACAAAAGTAAAGATGAACAAGTGTTCTTGGAAGGAGAGAGCTGGGGCATGAGGGGAGACTGATGGATGATGGTGTAACTCATATACGTGCCACCTCTGTACTGCCAGGGTTTTGGGTAGTGGGCAGGGAACGGAGGGAGGGGTAGAAGGAAATAAGAATTAAGTTTTATGGAAAATTGCATAGAGTAATTAAACTGAACTTGGTTTCCTGATTCCTGTCACACCCATGAGGACATTTGAGCGCTAAAGGTGTTCAGAGGAGAAAGACCCTGGTAAGGGCATACTGGAGGAGTGGGCAGAGCAGGGTTAGAGAGAAAGGTGTAGCCAGAGGTGTGGAAGACCAGCATGCTGAAACTTGAGAACATATTTTGGCCATGGGAGTAATGAAAAACTGCGTACTGGTCGCAGTGCAGCTCATAGGGAATAGGCACGATCTCTCCTGTGAGCCCAGAGCAGCACCCGTAGTTGAGGGAAGCAACACAAGTAAATCCTAAGGCACCTCCAAATGAATCAGTAAGAATTTATTGACTGGCAAAAGTGTATGAGGGTGGATGTGTTAGGACTTGGGAGATATTTCGAAAATGTTGCTAAAATCAAAGAAATACCTGCCTTAAGTATGAAGTAAAAAGTCAAGTGCCTTGACTTTTTAATGAAACAGCAAAGCAGAAGTTCTGCTATTAATCATCACATGGGTTGTCACTTGTGGGATTTACTGTTACTGTGCATTTTTTAATTCCAACTTTTGGACAGGGAAGGTGGGGAAAAAAAGGGTAAGCATACATTTGTTTAGTAATTAGGGTAAGACGTGTTTTCCTAGTTTGTCCAAGAGTAGGAATTGGCTTTGTATTTTAAGTATGACAGATGCTCCTGCAATGCTACCATTTCACCCTTTAGGTGTTCTGTAAACAGAAATGGTATTAGTTTTGCTTAACAACAGTTGTAAGAAATCAGAGTAGCTGTAAAGGGTGTAATAAAATTATTCAAAATTTCATTCTGAAGTAGATAAATATTGTTTCATGTTTCTGACCAAGATGTCAAACCCTGCATTTAGTTACGTTAATGTAAGTCTGTGCCATTTACCAAGGAATGAGATGTTACGTGGCTCTGAGCTTGCAAAGGACCTGTCTGTAAGGTGTTAAATATTTATAAATTGCCTATTAACATCAGCACTTAAGTATTGTTATGAATACTTACTAGGGTCACTTTCAGTAGTGTGTGTGCGCGCATGTGTGTCTCTCTCAATGTGAGAACAGTGGGTTTGCTCTGGTCTTTCTTTTTACTGATGTAGGGGTTTCTCGGGGTTCAAGCAGAAAGATGGCAAGCAGTGGTGTATACCTGCTTGTGAACAGGGCAATAATGTAGTCTATTATTTAAACATGACCTTATTGGCAAGCAGATTGCTTTTCTTTTTTATTAAAATTCCAACACTTCACATTTTTATTAATCACTTTTCCACTCCTTCTATTCACTTGTATTCTGATGCCTGTGCTCCGGTACCCATAGCAACACTTGTTAATGCTAATGAAACTGCAACATCCTAAGCTCCCCGACAGAGCAGCCCTGTTAAATATGGCTATTAAGCACAGTTGTATTTCTGTTAGTTCCAGCTCCCAGCAGACACCTGCTCTATAGAAACTGTCCTGAGATATTAGGATTTGGTAACTCACAGCTTTTCTTAAAACTGTCATTTGACTGGAGTAAAATTCTCATATTCCCAGACAGTGGATGCTACCGAATATGTAAGGTTTCTGTAAAACTGACAAGATTTAGCTGTAGGATTAAGCATTCTTTTGAAGTGCTTATTTGCATTCAATGAAAAACCGGGCAGAGTTGAGACTGACTGATCTTGGGGGAAGCTACAAGATGTGTGGTCTCCTAGAGCACATGGACATTTTAACTAAATATTCATAGTGTGTTAACAAGCAGAAGAAATACCTAAATAATTCCTCATGAAGTCAGACTCACTGATAATTCAACTTAATAGAAGTACTCGAGTGCTTTAATATGTAGAGCTAGGAAATTGTTTTGTACATTGATTCTTCTTTCACTAAGGAACATATTTGCATACAGTATTGGTGAAGATGATGACAGGGTGTTTTATTTCCATTATTCTGAGTTTTGTTTTTGAATACTGTTTATTTGGCGAGTCATTAGTCATCCATCTTTCATATTCTAGAAAACAAAGGAAAAATCCTGTAATCAGTATAAAATCTCTTCCAAGAATATGACCACAAATTAGGGAATGCTGCTGTGCCAACAAATAGATGCTGCAGTGCCAAGGCTGCAAAACAGGGAAGCTGTCATGTGTGTATTTCAAGTGTCAAGCCAGTGCTTCTCGATACTCTTTTTCATTATAGCTCAAAAAACCTTGAATACTAGACAAAGCTTCAAAACTACTCATTTCCTAAAGTTTTAAACGCAGAACTGGTTTGTGCAGAATTGCCTATAGGAATCCAGCTTGGTTGCCTAATGTACCATATCTGGGGGTTTGGTCATTTTGATAACTAAATGTTTTTGCCATGTAATCAGTGTGAGCATGGGGGAGGGTATTCAGCCTTTCTGTTTTCCAGTCGGCATCTGTTATGTTGTTAGTATGGAGTGCCAGGTTTGCTAGGTGTCTTTTGTTTTCCTGTCATTCTTTTTCCCCTTTGTTCTTTACATGTTTAAAAACCTCAGTCTTTTACTCATTGTTTAGACTCTTTTATTTGCTTGTGTATCTTTGTTGCATTCATTTTTGGTTTAGGATCATTTCAAGTTCTTGTGCTAATCTCCTCATAATATTAACCAGCTGTATTAATGAGATAATAAACCAGACTTGTTGGTAATGAATTGATTCATTCAACTACTGGATTTAATTAGAAAGACACTTAACATTCCAACAGATGTTCTTATTTTGTTTCATTATCCTTGTGTTACCAACAGTGGGCTTATAAATATATACGCTGCATGTCTGTATTTACATAATACACTCTTCAAACTAAAGCCTTGCTGTTGTGCCATAAACTGCAAAAAATGACATGAAGCCTGTAAATATGTCTTAAGCCAATTTGTATGAATTCCTCTTTCATCATTTCATTTCTCAGACTACATGCGGCCTCAAATTTTCAGAGTATTCTTCATCTGATAATAAAATGCTGAATCTTTTTAAAATTAGTTAGATTTCTTCTTCCCTAGTTAAAAACCCTTGTCTTTGGACTTACATTATCTCCTTTCCTTCTGGTCTCGTGACTCTTACTCCTTTTTATCTGGTGGCAAAGCTTCAAAAAGAATGGTACGAGTACCCCCCTCCTCAGCATTCCCGGTGGACTAATTTAGGCAGTTCCACCCTCAGCGTGCCGGTTGCCTGCTGGAGGGGTCTACCTCTCCCTGAGCTCTGGCACTTGGGTCGTGGCTGCAAGTTCCACCCCAGGGCCACGCCATGTGAGTTAGGAGTTGTAACAGTGAAGTTATTTCGTTGAGCTGAACCCCAGTGCCTCCATTTCCCAGTTAGAGAATGTAATTTATGCAGCAGCGTTCAACTTGTCCCCAGCTCTAGTCAGAGCACGTAGTTCAGATGTGCAACCAAGAAGAATTAAGCACAACAGCTCTTACTGCGTTTAATGTGTTACACATGCCTACGCTGACAACAGTAGGTTTTGTGAACTGAAGCCAGTGCTGAGTGTTCTTGTTAGGAAGCACAGTGGATAAAATCTTAGTGTTTTCTTTTCCTTTGTGTGTAATGCTTCTGAAGGAACCTTGCACACTTTATAAGACATGCTTATGGTAAAATTACAAAAAAAAGCTGTTAAGATGAGAAGAGAGGAGGAAGCCAAGATGAGAAGAGGAAGGTCCGGTTTCATCTTGCTGCTTCTTGCCATGCACTCCTTAGTTTGCTCTTGCACTTGGTGGACTCTTCTGTGAGTCTTTTCAATGTTATTGAGCAAAAAAGAAGTGAGTAGTTCTGTCTGGTTAATGAGTTGAATTGACTCATCAAAGGATTTGGCAAGCCTAGGAGACAACACAAGCAGAAGGGAAATAGTAGATGGTTAGGAGTGGTAGGACACGGTGGAGAAAGACAGGATTACAAGACATCCCTTCACTTCTTGGTGGCAGCAAGCTGTTACACTGGCTAAACCATCTCAGAGAATTTTGCCTTTCACAACTTACCTTCAAATGCCGAATCTTTCCTTCCTTTTTTTTCTGATACTCACATCTATTGTATTGGCCATAAAATTACACGGCATATTGCTTTGTGATAATTGCATGTGTGATTGTGCAGGTAGAGTACATTGCTTGTACTGCTATAGTCTGTATTATAACTGTGTGGGTGTAACGTTTACTTAATGTGCAAACATTAAGTTTTGAGTTGAGAACAATTGTATTTGAAACTAAAAATGTTCCAGTAAGGAAAATGAATCCATTCTGAGGCTCTTGCTTCATTAGCTGTTGATTAACTAGTCTATATTATAACAACACTTAAAATAAAGTAAAGCCATATAATTTCTATAACAGGAAGCCTTTTTTTTAATTTTCTTTTATCACTGTTGTAATGTTGTGTAGAGTTCCTGTGCAGGGATCAGGATTCTGTTGCACTAGGTATCCTATGGCTGCTTATAACAAAAAATAGTGCTTGTTCTAGTTCTGAAAGTAATTTGTGTAATCTGAATCGTTTTCTGTACCATCTCATTGTCAAATGTCTTCGAAGTATTCATTTTATTTTCCCCTGAAGAACTGGATATACTTCTTAGTCTTTGGTTTCAAATAATATATTCCTCTAGTCTCTAGTCTTTCTACTAATCTACATTTTTTAGCTCTGAATTAGCTGTAAAAGACCACAGTTTTATCTGTCCTATTAAAGGTTGAACAACATGGTGTCAACTGTAATTTTGTGAATGAGAGAGGGATTTTCTTAGTTCCTGAGTTCAGTGGGCTTTCTGTGAAGCCTTTGGGATATCTGTGAGTGTAACAGTCGTGCTGTTTTTCCATTAGGCAGGGAAGGAAGACTCAGTGGTGACAGGATGATTTGGCAGAAACTTAATGGATGGATTTTATAGGGCTCTGCTCTCATAGGGAGCTAGGTCCTGTGCTGTTCGCCACAGACACAAATAGGAAGGGAGTTAGCCGATAAATTTTGCTCTTAATACACTTTTTTTTTCCCCAAGTGGTAAGTGAGAGGGCCAACTGAAGCACTGCAGAAGAATCTCATAGTATTTGAGTGAAGTGGACAAAAAAAGTACTATTCAGTGTTAACAAATGCAGAGTAACACACGTGGGAGTGAACACAAAGAATATGTCCACCGTCTTGTACGTTAAGTAACACAAAGAATATGTCCACCGTCTTGTACGTTAACAGCTGATTCACAACTCCTCTGAGACTTTGAAATCATTGAAGATAATTCAGTGGTTAACTCAATGATCCTAAAAGCAAGCAAAATACTAGGAATAAAAAAGAAATAGAGAAGAGATTGAGGAAATAGAGAAGAGATTGAGGAAATAGAGAAGAGATTGAGGAAAAACTGTGCTGATTTAGAAATCCATTTTCTTCCACCTTTGGGTGTTTTCAAGCCACCCCTCACCCCAGCACATGAAGAAGGGTAGAGTAGAAAAAACCAACAGTTGAACAAGGACAACAAGGAATGAAGGACCATTAGGAGAACACGAGAGGTTGCTGCAGGTTTTTGTAGGTGTTGACAGACCAACAATTTCAAACAGTGCAGTGGAGAAAAAAAAAAGCCACAAAATGCTATTAAACTAGGGTACTCATATAGCCTGTGACTTAAATGCTCCACCCTCAGACTTCTAGAAGACTATGCTATTTGTGTGATTAATCCTTGTTTGTCCTGTTTTTATATACTTCCCTAGGTAATTGCTTCTTGCCACTGTTAGCCAGGGCACTTGCAGTAGACGGATGTTTAATCTGACCCTGTGAAGTCATTCTTGTGGACTTTTAAGAGAAGATTGTAAAGATTTTAAGATAAAAGCTTGCTACCTTTCTGTCATTTTCAAGCATCTCTGCATGTGGGAGGTCCTGGTGGAGTCCGGAAACTCAATCTGAGTGTTTTTATTTCCCTGTTAGCCTTTAGCTGTGCTTTAGCTAACAGCTTTTCTTCAGTACCTGTGGCCACTCTGCTCCAAATACAGAATCAAAATTAGCTGGTTTTGCAGAGAATTCAATAATATGCTTAGCTTTATTTGTACTATTTTGATGGTTATGTTACGTGTTCGTCCATTAAGCGCTATGCTAAAGGCTGTGCATCTTTGTTCAGGTCTGTGCATTTATTCTCTTGTTCAGTGTTTTTTGCACAGATGAGTACAAAGACATTTTCATGGATTCTTTTTTCCCTCACCTCCTCCTTTAAGTGCCTTTGAAATAAATTGCATAAGCTTCTGCAGTTGCCACGCTGGTCCAGTAGTCTATATTTAAATTTTTCTCTTTTAGTTTTAGCTACTTACTCTCTCTTTGGGCAGCAAGAAAACCTTCACCTCAGTTTATTCCTTTCAGCAACTTGCCATTAAAGATTAATAACTCTGTTCTTCAAGCACAAACAATTGCTATTCCCAAGTACTCATGCTAAATTACTGTATCGGCTCCTTTTCTATGTTGAGTAGCAGTTTCTGCCATACACACCTATCTTTTGAAAGTTGGTTTGTTGAGGCAGATAGGCACTTGTTTATTTGAACTTCTAAATGTCTAAATAGGTCATTCCAAGAGACCTAAACCAAAAATGAACAAAAAGCAGCGTAGCTGCTTACTGGGCACGGCTGAACTGGCTGACAGAGTATCTTCTTAGTTCTCTTGGCATCAGTAAGAGTCAGCAATTGCAAAGGAAATTAAGTTGCTCTACTTTTCTCTGTAAACATGTTTTAATGATTCTTCAGGCTACAAACTAATACTGAGTGTAAGAATGCGCAAAACTAGAATCTTGCAGGTAACATCAGTTTTGCTTGGGAGAGCTGACCCTTTCATGGGGATGGCTCTAGCATTTAGTGTAGTAGCTGCTTTTCTTAAAGTAGGAAAAAGTGGAACAATTTATACAATGCCAGTTTAAAAAAGAAATGTCTGGGGGAAGGGAATGTGCTGAAGTGCAGGTAAAACTATATGAGGAAAATGTTAGATTGTCAACAGCCATTGCATTGCTCTAGGTAATGCCATGCTCTGTGTGCTGCCATCTCTCCATGCTGTTTAGTTTTATTGGATAAACTGAATTCAGTGTAACCCGACCATCAGTCTTCAGCCAAGTCGCTGCCTTTCTGGGAAGTTTTATTTTTCAAGCGTCATAAGTAAAGCCTGAACAGTTGTGTGGGGCAGATATGTTGTTCCAGGAGCAGCATGGAACTGATGAAGCCGTATTTCCTATGGTTTTATACCTGTTCCCACCTATGGCTCCCAGTAGCTCCAGCTTACCCTCTGTCACCTGCAGCACCCACATCAGGCAGCCATCAGCACAATCTTCTGGCTGCTCTGGAGCACTACATGTCCACGCTAGCTAGCTAGCTGCTGATGATCAACAGCGCGTGCAATGGATGGCCGAGTCCCATTCCTCTCTCTGTGCCTCTTCCTCTACCTTTACCTGAAATTTGTCACAGAACTTTTAGGAATTTCCCATGTATGTCTCTGAAACTGCAGCCCTTCTTTGGTTATTTCAAAATCTTAGTGGAGGATGGGGTGGAATGCTGCTTCATTAGCTTATTTTGCTAGGGAAAAAAGCTAAATGGCTATGATTTTTAAAAATACTTTTCAAATTTTCCATGTGGACAAGTTATGAAATTATCAGATTTGGTGTACTTGCCAATATATAATATATATATGTGAATTTTGATGGGTGAAAATTGTCATACATTGATTCTTCTGTCTGATAAATATTGTTAATTAAACATCCTTTAACATAACACATTTTAAAATGCCTGTGCAACAAAATAATAGGTTTGGGAGAAGGCCTTTTTCTTAATTCTTTAGATATATTCAGAAACCAGAACCCAGGAGGTTCTGTCTGAACATCAGGAAACACCTTTTTCACTGTGAGGGTAACCAAGCACTGGCCCGGGTTGCCCAGAGAGGCTTTGGAGGTACTCAGAAGCCATCTGAACATGGTCCGGGGCAGCTGGCTCTAGGTGGCTCTGCTTGAGCAGGGGGATTGGACCAGATGAGCTCCAGAGGTGCCTTCCAACCTCAGCCATTCTGTGAATCTGTGAAACTTTATTTCTTTACAGAGATGTTCATGTCACTGCAAGAATACAGAGGCATGGAGTTTATTCTTCTGCTGCACAAGTTAATGTCATATCACAAGAGTCAAGGAGGCCCATGATGTTTTCAGTTTTCATCCTGAGTGCAGGAACTATTGGGGAGCTTTTTCTGTTTGCTTTTACTCTGCTTTTGCTATCCAAAATTGGTGTAGCTAAAACTGAAGATACATATTGAAATTGGTATTGTGCTTCCAAGATAAACCTTACTAAAGACTGAGATACAATTTGTTTGGAAAATGAACACCATGGTTTATTTCCAGACAACTGGAATTTGGTTAGGCTAATGGGGACAGCTGCTGAAATCTGTTGGTCAAACAGTGCTCCTTAATGAATTACGCTGATTTATACCAGTGGAAGAGCTTATGAATTTACACTGCTATTGTTTAAATAGGGGCCACACACATATACCCTGGGTCAGTCTGCTTGTTTGCAATACTACTGCAGTTCTGTCCAGTCCACCCACTTGTTGAACTACAAACAGCAGCGAACCTGGAGAACATCAGCCAGTGACTCACCTCTGTGTGCTGTCATTCAAGCAACCTGTGCCTGACTGGTGCGGTATAGTATCAACACGGGCCATTGACCTTTCCACATGGGGCATGGCTGGCCCCTCCTCAACTTCTGTACAGTTAGGAAATGTTTCAGTGGGCATAAGCTTCCATGTGGCAGTAATCTTTATCAAGAATAATCTTTTCCCTTGTCACAGACCGGTAAGTGAGATGCTAATGGGAAAAAAAGGCAAGGCAAATGCATACAGACCTTCAAGAGTCAATCAGAAAATGATAGAAGTATTGTGCAATGAATAAAACATAATTAGGAGAAACCAACATACAAACCAGTTTGTGCTATACAGTCTAAAGCCTTCCTGTTAGTATGAGGAATGTGGCAAAGCGAGTAGCTACATTCATATCAACAGGTAGACTAGATAGAGGAAGAAACTTAGGTTTCTCATCACAAAACTTCCTTTAGTAATAAGCAGAGCACTTGTGTCTGTTTGACTTGGTGTCGGCTGGGAGTTTCAGTTGGAGCAGATGCTTGAGAACTGTCCTGTGCTAACCTCCTACTGTTCTTCTTGGAAATAATGCAGTCAACTCGCTTCCAAGCACCTTGTTGCTGGAGCGATCCATGCAACAAAATGGGGACCCAAGAAAACAGGTCTTACATGTACTACCTAAAAGTACTCCAAGTGATGTAGATTTATTCACTTAGTCAAAATTAATTATTTTTATTTATTTTAGATACAGAGTGTGTTTTGGAGCCTCTGTCTCTGCCAGAAGGTCCAAGAGGTGTTGCTGCTGTAGAAAGTTCTCCCTATGTGCCCTGTATTTTCTGCAAAGAATCCTATCTCTTAGCAGAACAAAACCAGCTCCTGAAGCACATGATTATTGAACACAAGCTCGTCATAGCAGATGTGAAACTGGTTGCAGATTTTAGAAGGTAAGGGTTATATTGTTTAAAAGGAGTGTGTGTGTGTGCAGATACTATAGAAAGCTTCAGAAAACTAGAGATGGTCTTTTTAAAATGCTTTAAAAAGCAGTGGGGTGTTGTGGCAGGATTTTTAGTACTTCTTTCATGAGCTTTTTGTTGCTGGGTTGCAAGGTTGTTTTCACATTCCCCTCCCACTCCCCATCCCCCAGATGTTCCTGGAACCAGGGGCTCGATAGTAGAATACAGGGTAGTTCCTCTGTTAGATATTCTTGGACATATCCTAGGGACTTCTCAGGTCCTGTCGCTAATCAACAAGTTACGTACAAACTAGAAAGCTGTTTATTTCATAAAGCACATTCTAGACAATCAACTCTCCCAATTTTGGGTTTTATTCGTATAGACTATTTCTACCACTGTACAATGTCCTAAAGCTGTGTATTGTACACAGGAGCTGCTCAGTACAGGATCTCTCACATTCTGGCATGAAATTAATTTGCCCTATTTTAAGGACACCGGTATTTCCCCACAGAAATCACATTTAATCCTTAACTATACTTTACAGTACTGTGATCTACATACAACTGTGACTCCTTCTACAGCTGTCTCATTGATCATCTCAGCAGGGTCACGTTTGGCTTTCTCTCTCTCAGCTTCCTCCAGTAGCTGGCATGGCCCCAGCTGGCTTGCAACTTCAGAGAGTAGGCACTTGCTTGGCATTTTGCTTTCACATGCAGCAACGTATGGGACAGGCGGCAGGCTAGACAATACCTGCCAGTTTATAGATAGTTCTGTTGCAGTGTTTAAATGTTAGCTGGATAATTTCTCAACTAAAACAAGTTTTTTGGTATGTATTCTGTGATTAGTTACTCAGCCAAAGCCAATAACTTGTGTCTGTCAATGTGCAAAAAAATGAAATATTAAGGTGAAATTTAGGAAGAGAAGTGTAAGCCATATAAATCCTTATTCAGATGCATCAGCTTAATGTTGCTTAAAATGGAAAACTGATACTTGTTTTTGTTTGGGTTTATGCTGAAAGTAGGCAGAACAAGAATGCAATGTTCTTTGGAGATAATACTAGTTTCTTCAGATAAATAATGGGATTGGAGCTGTTCAGTCATGGACCGCCAGTTTAAGTATGCTTTGGGAGATTATTCTGTGTTAATAGAAATGTATTTTAAAATCAACTTTTCAAGAAAATGTCCATTTAGATTCTTTTTGCTGTTAATGCAATTGGAAGGTAGCCAAGTCTTACAGAATGTGGCCCCGGGATGTGAAATGATGGAGTTGTTACTCTGAAGTGTGCCTTCTCTTATTTGCTGTACTGAATATCAGTAAAGTTGTCTAATACTATGTACAAAAAAAGGAAGTGTAATCTGAGGTGTTAAACTGAAGTGGAAAATACAGGGAAACAACTATGAAAGCATAGTATTTTTTTTATACTTAGCAACGAGTTACAATCAGTCTTAGGAGTACATTTCTTGACAGACCTACAAGAAGTGGAGAATCCAGGGAAGAGCAATCCTAATGGAAGTTTTGATTTGTTGGGGTTTTTTTGTTTGGTTGGTTGTTTTTTTTTTAACTTGGAAGAATAAAGATAGGCTGGCATTAGGGCAAGGGGAAGAGATAAGGGGAATAAGCTTCCACTGCATGACTGGACATGATCACTCATGGACACTGATCACTCTTTCTCTCTCCCTGGAAGTATAACAAGGCATTGGCTTTATTTGTTCATTGATTATTTGGGTTAAGTCTTATGATATGAAATCCCTTAACACTAAGCTTCATGGCACAGAGGGTCATGGTTAGGTGAGTTTGTCTGAACAGTGTTCATTTATTTCAGTGCAGAGAACAGACTAAATGACATCTTGAAATCCCCTCATTTGCACATTTATGTCCTAAAAGCTCAAGGATGACTTATTCTGGAAGACTTGCTGTTTTATGTGGCAGCAAGTCTGTTTCATTGTGCATTATAAACAGTGGAGTAGGCAGGGGGACAGCAAAACGTTCACCTCTCACTGCCATCTAATGATGCCTCTGAACGAGCTTCAGCCATGCATGCTGGCTTCACTGTGCTTAGCTGTCTGCTGTACTGGAGGTTAATCTCTCCATGTCAAAGTGAGCAGAAACAAGTATGTGCTGATTCCCTGGCTGCTGCAGTTGAAGTCCTATATAGTAAGATAGATGGTAAAGAGGTAATATGAACCACCATGGCATGTGATAGCTGCGGTGTGTAAACTTTTAGATTGCGCAAGTATTAAAAGCTACAACTGTTTAGAAATGTCCTTATAATAATGATAGCTCATTTTTTACAATTCTTTTCCCAATTTGATGGCAAGTCAATAGGAAGCTGTCATTGAATAGTTAGTCTTTACCTTAGCAACTCTCCCATGATTTATATCCTGCATGAGTGTATAAATAGGAGCATGCACTTACGTATTTTCAGATTTTTTTTATAGTAAGATCCTGAATAATTAGCACAAGGACTGCTTGGTTCCCTTCATCATATAATTGAAGGTGATGATTTCTTCTTGGTTAGACAGTAGCTTCCAGTTCAATGGGAACCTAGTCACAATTGGGGTCTGTTAATGCTGCTATAATACAATGATAGTACAGGAATGTTTTTAAACAACTGTACTTGATCGGTTAAACCTTCAAGATATGTTTAGGGCTTTCCTTATTCTGTCTGCTATCTCACCCCCAGGTGTTTGGGGACTTCATTTTTCTGTCTTTATAGTTGTCTGCCAAGCTACAGCTTTCACTGTAACTCCGCAGGAGACCTGTCAAAACCTCACTTTTGACAAGTTGGTATTTTTACCTAGTTTCAGATTCGTGCCTGCATCTTGCAAAACACAGAGCACAATATTTTGGGAATTTGAGAGTACTCTGTAGTATATCTTTGCAGCAAAGATAAATCTGAATGGCACTTCTGTCTGAAGATGTGAATAGGTCACAGTGTTTATGTAAAGCTTAATGCAAATCTATTTTATTGAGTTCTTCGCCTTGACAGGATAGTTAAACCCAGTTTAAATAAAGTTGAGTTGATTTTATGAATTGGAAAACTAGATTAAAGGAAGAAAAAACTGAGACAGGAATTAAAAAAAAAAACTACAAACCACTTAAGATTTTAGAGGATGCAAAAGGCAAGAGGCGATCAACTGTTTATTAAACTATTTTTGATGTTTCCTTTTTCACTAATCCTGTCACCCTTATTTTTAAAGATATGTCTTGTACTGGAAGAAGAGGTTTGCAGAACAGCCCATCACAGACTTTTGTAGTGTGATAAGAACAAATTCAGAAGCTCCATTAGGTAAGTATGCTGCTTGCTTACTCTCTGTTCACCAGATCGTGTGATAATTTCTGGCATATACTGCTGCTTTGATCAGTCAAGTGTGAAGTAATCTGACACTAGGTCAGAAAACCACAGGAGTCATGTTCAACTCTTAACCACCTATTTAAACTTAACTTTTCCAAGGGCTGCAACACGTGCTTCAGCACTGTGCTGAGGATGAGCTCAATGCATGCTTAAATGCGCTGCCAAGTTGCAAATAAAGGCCTAGAAGCAGTGCTGCTTACATCATGGCTGGGGAAGCTTTGGTCCCCACTGCATAAATAATTGGTGACAGTCCTTCCAGAAATAGGGAGAAACCTTCCCAGTGAGCTGTCTTTCCAGACTTCACCCTGTCCACCATCCCCCCTGATGCCACTAACTCTTTCTGGACAGCAGAGCCACAATTGCCCTTCCTTTCCCCTGCCACAGTGCTTGCTGCCCAAAAGTGTTAGGAGACAATATCTTCATGGTGGGGGTACAAAGACAGCCATTTTCTGGGCTCCAACATAAGACCAAAGACCTTCACAGTTCTGCTGCGTTGGCACAGTAGGACATTCCATCCTAAGGACAGTGATGACTGTGCAAAGGAAGTGTTTTTCTCAGAAGCAGCTGATGCATTTCTTTGGCTTTCCCTTTTCTAACAGAAAGATGTAGTTTACCTGAAAACAGATAAGAGGCTTTCGTGTATCTTTAATTCTCTATGGAGAGCTTGCAAGAGAGGAAGAAATGGATGCAGCCAGTGTCAGAGATGGGTGGAAGGCGAAAACTGAATACAAAATGGATGAAAAGAAATTGCTTTAATTATTCAAATTAATTTTAAGAAAGCTAGTCCTAAAAAACATCGCTCCAAAGACCATAATTGCATTTCTCTTATGTATGTATGGTTTTGCTTCTGAAATTTTAGCACTTACCACTCAGTTTGAAAATTGCAAATCAAGCGCCTAAATGCCAGAACTTGCCAGAATTATAAGCCATTTGTTAATTTTAATGGCTAGCTTCTTCAAATTTGAGAGCCCAGAAATCAGGGAGGTTGTCTTACTTCACACAGTCTTCTGTATGAAAAGATGAGAAAGGCTGAAATCTAGCAAGTTTGAAATTGTAAAAGACTTCATAATGGTCACTTCAGTTCACCAACTACATAAAACTTTGATTAATAAATTACTCTCAAATGCAAAATATTTTTGTAAGTGGTTTTATATGTTCTTACATGCTGAGTAATTTTAAGGTAATTCATTTGAATAAGATTTGTTTTTTTATTAAATTGGATATGAAAATAAATAGTAAAAAGGTTAGTAAACATAAAATGTGGGTGAAACACAGAAGTAGAATGTAAATTAGGCAAGTCTCAATGCGTGTTACTAAACAGTTGTGATGCATATCTGCAGATGGAACGAGATCTGATGGTAAAAAGTGATGTGATCGGTCAGGGTAAGGGGAGGATATACCAAATGATGATAACTACTGACAGTTACTTAGGGAAATAACTGATAATCCCACATGGAAGATAAAATTAAAGGTGATTTCATGTTTCTTTTGTGCTGACTTTATACTGTGACCAATATAAATGAAAACAAATAATAACATTGTTTTATGTCTCCAAAAGAACCATCATAAAAAAGAATAAAGCTGTTAGTGGGGAAAACCACTGCAAGACTTGGTTTTGTACTGCAATATAAATGATGTAAAGGTCTTATAAATATGTATATACAAATATTTAAGCATGTTTCATTAAATTATGAAATTAAAATAACTGACTTCTGTAGATTAAAAACCACAGTCTCACATTCTTAATGCATGCCAAAGGTTTAGCAAATTACATGCCAGAAGTATTCAAAGCAGCTGCAACTTCCCATTTCTTACCCACACTTCCTAATCTCTTAACAGAAGAACAGGACAATTATTTTCTCCTATGTGATGTTTTACCAGAAGACAGATTACTTAGAGAACAGCTTCAGCAAAAGAGACTGGTAAGGAATTACCGTTGTTTCAGTTTTTGAGGTAAACAGTTCTGTAGTGTAATATGTGGTAACTTAGTGGGCATTTTAAACTGAAAGCATTTTTTGCTAGACTACAAAACTCTGAATTTTTATTTTATTTTTAAGCTCATTTCCCTAGCTGCTGCACAAGCATACACAAACTCCTTGTTTATAGATTTTTCCTTGGAATAAATTTACAGGTTGTATGTCAGTGTTCCACACGAGCGGAAAATATGCCCAGAGCACTGAAAAAGGCTGACTGTGCTGAACGTTTTTCTTTTTGCAAGAATCTGCACTGCATTGACACACTATCTTTTGTGTAATCATATAGACCTAGGGAAATTAGCAAAATAAAACTCAGTGTTCAATACTGTGAACAGGGAAGGTGATACTTATTTACAAGATCTTCAAACAAGTTGGTTTTGTGCACTCACACTCTCTTACCCAGATTTCATTAATTCACACTGGCGTAATCACAAGCAGCACAGTGCATGAGTGGAGGAAGTCTGGCCAGTATTGTTTCTGTGAGACGCAAAGGACAAGAAATGCCAGCTGTTAAGTCCTAATGAACTGCTCTGTTTCTTCTTGCTTGGTGATGGCAACCTAGTACTTTGGACAGACCTCTCATATCTTGTCAGAGTTGTCAGTTCTGAATGGGCGGTCCTTTACATTAAGCTCTTGCTGACTTCAGCTTGCGTAAGTCTTAGTCCATGTTACTGACCACTGGGGTTTTTTTGTTTTGCTTTTGTTTTTTGTTTGAAATACACATCTCTAGTCTGTTTTTCATATTGGGCTAATTCAAAAATTAATGTTATGGTATACATAACAGCCTTGTTGTCAATCTCCTCATGTTAGGATGCAGCGTCTTCTACTGACAAGTGATCTGTACTGTGAGGTGTTAGAGTGCAGGCCTTTTGGTCTTGACATAAATGTGTTCCTTGGTTTACTGCTGGCAGCTCTGTCCTGGAGTTGTCAATACAGGCCTTTTAACCCTTTGTTATCTGTTTCTTCTGGTACCTTATGTTTCTATTACAAGTCTGTACATACACAGCATGCAACTAAAAACACCTGAAATCATAAGCATTGAGAATGAAGGAGATGCTTACAAAACCCAAATTCTAGTCCCCAGGAGAACTGGGAATGGCAGGCAAAATCCACTTGGTTCAACTACCCTGTGAATGCTGTTTCAGTTTGCTGGCTAAAGCAGTGTTCTGCAGCTCGGGGCACACAACTAATGAATCCCCAGAATCTGTGGAGTACATACAAGTCTTACACAGCTCTCCGTAGGATCCCAGCTCCCGCAAAGGCGAATTGTGGTAGTTCTGCCACTGAGGATTTCCCATGGAGTTGGAGTTGCCTCAGCTGAAATCTTCATTCCTGTGTAGGTCCATTGGATTGGCGTGGACTGAGACAAAAACGGCTGATGCACTCATGCCTAGCATGCTTTTCTTACAATTCATCGTAAAGAAAGCCATCCTGGATCAGTAAAAAGGTTTGTCTAGATTACTATCATGTCCTTACCAGCAGCAAAGTGTCTATGGTATTTGCCCTCTTCTGATCTGGTGGTGATTCTTTCTCAAAATATTATCCTGGTCTCCAACAATTGGCAGCTCAAGAATTTCTTAATTCGGCAACATTGTATCTGTGTTTAGTAACACAATAGATTTTTCTTTCATGAATCTCCAACTCTGAACCCACACAAACCTCCAGCATCCACAGGTTCCAGCAGCAGTGAGTTGCACAGCTTAACTACACACTGGGAGAGAACCATCTATTTGGCCCTTTTGAACCTGTCACCTCACACCTGGCTGGTTTTTGTGTTAGAAGAGGTGGTGAACAATTCATCCTTTATCTTATCCAAACCATTCATGATTTTTCCCCTGATTTGTCTACCTTACATTATCATAGAATCATAGAATGGTTTGGGTTGGAAGGGACCTTAAATACCATCTAGTTCCAACCCCCCTGCCATTTTGTCTTTCAGTAGTCTTGTGCTGCAGTGCACCCTCACAGCAAAGAAGGCCAACAGCATCCTGGGCTGCATTAGGAAGATTGTTGCCAGCAGGTCAAGGGAGGTGATCCTTCTCCTCTACTCAGCACTAGTGAGACCGCATCTGGAGTGCTGGGTCCAGTGCTGGGTTCCCCAGTACAAGAAAGATACAGACTTATTTGAGCAAGTCCAGTGCAGGGTCACAAGTTCTTCAAAGGACTGGAACATCCTTCATACAAGAAAAGGCTGAGAGAGCTGCAACTGTTAAGCCTGGAAGACAAGGCTCAGTGGGGATGTTATCAATGTGTGTAAATACTTGATAAGAATAAGGAAAAGGGAGTCAGATTATCCTCGCTAATGCCCACTAACAGGACAAGAGGCAATGGACACAAATTAAAAATTGGGAAATTCTATCTGAAAACAAGAAAACACTCTTGCTGTGAGGGTGGTCAAACACTGGAACAGGTTTCCTGGAGAGGTTGTAGGGTCTCCGTCTGTGGAGATATTCAAAACACAACTGTACTCAGTCCTGGGCAACGAGCTTTGTGACCCTGCTTGACCAGCGGGGTTGAACTAGTTGATTGTAAAAGGTCCTTTGCAGCCTCAATGATTTAGTGGTTCGAGGTTAAGAATGCTGTCTATTTGATGGTTCTTCACTGTACGTCGTTGTTGCACTTCTTTGTACCTCTTCCAGTTTCTTATAATGCCTTTGAGGTTATGGAAGACATCTCAAACATTGCATGTGGGCATGCAGTATCATAATGATGTTAATTTCCCAAGCATATATCATGTTGTTTGTGGCTTTGAGGAAGGAAGCAGGGTTGTGATTAAGCACACGGCTAATGTTTCTACAGAACTGTCTATTGTAATAGTACCTCCTGGCTGCTATACATTGGACTGTACTTTTTCTTTTTTTAAAAGGCATTTGTTTCTGGTTTTGTGGTATTTTGTGCTTTGCAGTCCTGTTCCAACTAGGCCTTCTCTCCACTGCCAGTGTCAAGGGAGTGCAGAATCTGTTGGCAGGTGAGCTGTCTCATCTCCTCTGCAAATAGATGTTTCCCCAAATTCAGAAAAGAGTGCAGAATTTAGCCCAGCACAAGCGCTGGTTTTCTTTACAGAGTAATTAAGTTAGAAAGAGGTATGCATTCTTATTTTGGTGTGAAATAGCCTTTGCTGTTAACACTGTTGTAAATATCAGAATTGTATCTTCAGTTTTGACAGGATTTTGTCAAATCAAGCTGCAGCTGTAGTGGGGGCTGGTGGAGTCACTGCTTTAGTTACATCAATAAAGTCTGTTTAGTTTTTCATTTCCCTTTGCTGCAATCTGAGTGTTGACTTGCAAGTTAAATAGTTATTTTGCTTTGCAAAGTCTTTTACCTCCGGACAAGTCCAGCAATTAAGAGTGAGCTGGCAAATGGGCTCATGTGAGTTGTGCAGAATAAAGACCAGAACTATAAAACTTTGGTGAATTCTCTGCAGCCTTTGAATCCTAACTGCTGTCTCCAACAGCAAGCCCAAACAAGGACAAATGTTGTCTTTAAAATGTGCTAGCTGAAGCATTTCATTTTGCAGTTTTGAAACTCTAGTTTAGGAATATTTCAGGCTGTATTGCAGCAGGGGAGCTAGCCAAGGTGGATGTCGTGCAGAGACATTATGGTGACTGTGATGTATTGAGAGAGGCCAAGGAATGAGCCTGAACTAGGTTAGAGAGCACAGCTTGCTGAAATAGCTGACAAGGCTACGTAATACAAAACAGATACGGTCTTTTGGAAAAACACAGTCTTGACAAAGAATTCATAGTTGTGAAGCATTGGAACCAGGCAGGGAAGTCTTGGCAGCAAAACTCAAGATACTAGGAGAGGCAGTGTCAGTATGAGCCACTTGGGCTTATCTTTAAGATTATTCTGAAAAAGGTAAAACCTCAAACCTATTTTTTGAAAATATGCACTTCCTACCACTTCCTTGTCTTGCTGTCATGTTTACAGCTAGTCTCCTGTCATGTGACTGGTAGTTTTAGGTGAAGAGGCTACTACTGTTCCTCCTCGTAGATAGACCCTGAAGAGCAATCTTCACGAAAACTAGAAAAGGGACACAGGGATGTTTAGAATACTCAGCTATACTTGTTTCCCAGATGAGCTGTTCGTATGATCCCCAATTTGTCACAAGCTTAAGCTGAGACAAGGTTCAAGAAGTTGAAGCTGTGCACCAGAAGGGGTTGAGATGCTAGCCTAATTTAACATAATGCAACATCTGAAGCACTTGCAGTATAGCTTATAATGTCAACATGTTAATACCTACATCTGAGATTCTATAGGTCCTTCTTTCCCTATGTTCGCTATTTAATTGCTTTTCTCAAGCACTCTGGAACCTTGCCCATCCTCCATGGGCTTATAAAGAGTTGTCACACTATTGTTCAGAAATCATTTTATCTAATTCCCTAATGACTCTTGAGAAAGTCTGTCAGATTTTAATATGTATAATTTCCAATTTTTAACCCTTTCTTAGCTTTTTCTGGTCTCAATTCTTTGTTTCTTTTGTTTTAAATGCATTTCATTAATGGTTTTGATATAATTAACCTTTTCTGGAAAGACTAAAGCCCTGAAGATTGCAGGCATTCCTCTTTTGTCTGTGTTTGGTCTCTTCCTACGTTAAGTAATGGATCTCTGCTTTTCTTTACTGTTTATTTCTAATGTATTTGGGGGTGGGGGGAGGTTGATTTTTGCTTTTCCATTTTACTGTGTTAGCCTGTCTCCGTCTTATTTCGGTTGTCTTAGTTCAAAAAAACTTCACCTGTCTCCCGCTTCAGCTTGGCAGCCTGTGGTGCGTCTACTGTAATTTCAACCCTTTTTCTTTTCATACATCTTTGCACAGTTACTTAGATTTATCATATCATGAAACTCTTCCTCCATTTTTTAATTGACTCAGCTTCCTGAACAAGCTGTAAGAATGTCTTCTACATCAGTATCACAGTACTCTTCAAAGCCCAAGTCCTCTCATTGCTTACAGCCTGTTGACGTGTAGGTTGTAACCTGTATTGCCTCAGCAACTGAGTCAACTCCAGACGGGTGATAGGGAAGAGAGGAAGAACTAAGAGTGGAACAGACAGCTAGGGGAACAATCCGTTACAGCCATCCCAGTTAGTCATTCCCGCTGTTCACTTTGAACCCAAGCCCTGCAGACTAGACTGGAATCTAGGATAAGATACAGAAAAAAAAACATTTTCCCTATTCCTAAGAGGCAACTCGCCATACAAAACAAGAGTCAGGAGAATGCACCTCAGAGGTTTCACAATAAATTTATAATGCTCATATTACAATCCTGACACTTTTGCCATTTCATTATAATGCCAGCTAAGTTACAGTTTGGTCTTTGTACTCATTCAGTCTGCCTAGGATCTGTGGATCCTAGGATCTGCAGACTGTCCAGCTTGTTTCCCTTCTTACACCCTTTCCTCCCTACCACCACCATTTTCTTCCCAACTTGCTGTTTGTCCAGTCAGTCACAACTCTTATTTCTTCTTGGGTTTTTTGTTGCTGTCCTTTCAAACATAGTTTAAAGTCTCCCCACTTAACTGACAAGCTGATGTCCTAAGATGCTTTCTCTTCTTTGTCAGGGGTCTCATTGGTAGCCTTTGTTTCCCGAGCTGTATGACGATATTCTTAAATGCTCCCTATTTTGTCACTGTTTCCAAAGCTATACATTCCTCTCCAGAACATGTTGATGTATGCCTTTGCCTTGAACTCAGCCAAAAAGATTCAGGAAGACACTACCCATTCCTTTTCCTACTTCATTCTTGTTCACAGAGTTTTGTGGTAACATCTTATCTAAGTATCTAGTGAAAAGTCAGGAATGCCCAGTTGGGTGATCAGCCTGTAGGAGTAGTCTCAGTTTCATCTCCAGATAGGCAACATCTCTTGGATGATGGTAGGTCACTGCCCCATTGCTTTCCTCTCTTCTCTGTCCCGAAAGTGGGTCTCTAATGCCATCGTCTTTCATTCCTTAGTGACTAGTCTTTGACATGCTGATCTGTCTGTCTAACCAGTGGGGCTCTGTTTGTGGCATTCCTGAACTATGTATGAATTTTCACATTCACTGCATGAGAGAGAAAAGTGCAGAAAGTAGTCAGTAAACACACGTACGTTGGATGGTGTGACGGCTGGCTTCAAAGGTGTTGAGTGTTCTCCAGACTGGATGTCCTATCCTGACATATTCGTTGTATTTCCATGCACCTTACAGCTAAGCTGTTTCCTGAAGGGCTTTTCCAGCAGGCATCTGGTAGTATTAAAGAAAAGGCAGTCTTCATGAGATAGCATTGTTGAGGACATGATAATGATTACAGAATTGGAAGGTGGTTTTTATTCTGTAGTCGAGGCGAGAGAGTACTGTTTGAAGTGGGAGAACTGAATACAGTGATCAGTAAAGAGAGAAGCTGAATACAGAAGTTAGGAGAGAAGCCATTGATACACAGATAAGATTGCAGGTCTTTAGAGATGTGAAGTTTCTGATAATGATTATTCTTTATATTTTTCCTATTTAGCAGCTACAGACACAATCTAAAGCTCATCAGCCAATGTTTGAGGACACTGTAGACACAAAACCAAATGTAATTTTCTTACTCTAATAAGAGCAGTTTATCCTAATAGTGTATATAATTGTCAAATAAATAATGCGGTTGGCAAGTTTTTAGAGTCTGTAGTGCATCTCCGGTGTCACCAATCCCAGTGTACTGTGCTGTTTTGTTTTATTGCCAGTAAAGTGTATAAGCAGCTTCTTGTTGTGATCTGTCAGCATCATTTTTTTTTCAAATCAGAATCTGTTTCACTTGCATCCTTTGCCTACAGCAATAGCTAGTTTCTGTGAGCACTCAGCGGGGAAGTGTAAGTCTTATTTAAATTGGAAGAAACTACAACTAAAGATACACACTGTGTGTTTGAGAGATCACCTAGGAGAGCTTGATAAAATACGTATTCTTATTGTGAAGTCTCGATCTTGTATTATTTAGATCCAAATTCACACCTACATTGCTATCTCTGGTAGTACCTAATTTCCCAGGCAGACACTCTGATTTCAGTAGTATTAATGAGTGCATTATCATAACAGAAGGAATGTGGCCTGTGATCGTGCACTCTTCACGAGTGTGACTAAGTGCTCAGTCCTTCACACTGTAACAGTCATAAAATCATTTAGGTTGGAAAAGTCCTTTAAGATCATCGAGTCCAACCATTAACTGAGCTCTGCCAAGTCCACCACTAAACCATGTCCCTAAGCACCACATCTAGATGTCTTTTAAAATGCCTCCAGGGATGGTGACTCAACCACTTCCCTGGGCAGCCTGTTCCAATGCTTGACAACCCTTTCGGTGAAGAAAGTCATGAAGTTTCCTCTTCAAAGGAACATCTTTAAGCAAACTACCTCCCCAGAGGATATAGCACCATTTATAAAAAGCTTTAATTGGAACTTCTCTTAAGTGATCATTTGTCTAACATACTGTCTTTCTAGTCTCTTGCCTAGAGAGGATGAGAGCGAAGGACCAGAACTGGCAGATGCCAGCAAGAACCCCAAACTACAATATGATCTTGCCCCAATCCAGCTCAGTACTGAAATAATTTAAGTTGAGACTACTTGTATGCTTAAGTCTTTGGATGAGAAACTTTGGACTTTGCCTTGTCAGGGCTTATGGCAGTAATTTTTTTTTTGGTCCTGAACATCTCAAAAAAGAAGACACATACTGCTGTTAGCTCTATTTTACATACTGAACTGCAGAATCCATCCTCCACTGCACAAATGGGTTCCTGAATGGAGGAATAATAAGTTCAGGTCTCACTGCAGTCAAGTCACTGCATGATCTTGTCCCAAACTGCAATGTAATCTGCCTCTGTCTTGAATCTAAATAAGTACTTTCTGCCTTAATTTCTTATGTATCAGAAGTGCTGTGATTATACAGAGACAGAGTTTGGAGAAAGAATTAATATATTTTTGTTGGACCAATGGATGTAGTTGGAAAAAACAAGCAAAATTTTGACCACCAATTCTTTCCTCAAGTTGGAACCAAAAGCAGCAAAGCTTGTACTGAGTCCTGGTTGTGAATGGTTGTTCTATGTCAGTGATCCAAGCCATGCATTTAAATAGCCACGTAAATTATTTATGAGGGCCTTGTTAGTAAAGGAGTTTATGATTAAAAACAAACAAAACCAAAACAAACAAAAAAAACCAAAAACAAAACAAAAAACAGTGGTCTGACAGCAATAAAGGCAGACAATTTAGCACCTGGGATACAGTGTCTGTTGGAGGGAAGGGTAGCTGGAGTTACAATGTCAGGAAAGTCTAATGTGCCATAAAATGAACTGTCCTGAGTCCATAGCTTTTGGCATTTGATGGAGTTAGTTTTTAGTCTTACCTTTTGAAGGCATTTTGTATGTCTTGAATGTCTCTTGAACTATAGACCAGAGACGAAGTAATTGTTTAGGGAAAAGTGCTTACTAGCTGCAAGTATGCATTTTTCATCTTTTACTGATTATCAGTGTGAATTCTTGCTGATGCATAGTGCTTAAGCACTTCTGGAAAAAAAATGGGTAATTTCTTCCAAAATACTGCTTCCTAGGAGAGGAACAGGCATATTTTTTTTTCCAGGCACATTTTAAATTACCACCTCCTAGGTGAAAGTCTGAACTCCTCACAACCTCAAACTGAGCATCATGAATGTGCAGGGCATTTTTCTACACTCCCAGTTACAAATTGTCATGCAAATGATCAAATTTCTTTTGTATTAGCAGTTTAGTGTGCTGGTATATTTAAAGATGATCATCCCGCTATAAACAATTGCACATTCTTACCATGGTTTTTTGTTTAATTAGTTAAAACACAGAATAGGTAGTATTTTGTAAGTTGGTTGGATTTTTTTATGTTACATCACCCATATAGTACAAAGTGTATGACTAAGGGCTGTAGAAGAGGTTTTTTCCAGACAGAAAAAAAGAGAATTGGATTAAAACTGAATTTGATTTTTATCTGATACATTAAGTACTCCTGCAAAGCAACTACATTTTTGCTGCATGTAAGTATGATCAGTAATATCCAGCTTCCATTTGCCACATTTGAAGGTGATGAACCACTTATGTTCTATAGAATTTTCCTAAAGCTATTCTTCAGGAGGCTGCTAACTGCCGCAGTCATATCTGCTGCTTGTTTGAGCTAGTCTCTGTCTAAAAATGTGCTTCCAAGAACTTGTCATGTAGCAGTACTTACTTTTGACAACGCCTGGTTGATCTCATGAGCTTCACGTGGTTTGTAGGGACAAAGAGTTTAGACTAAAAGCCTCTGTAATTTAGGTTCTAATTTGTATCGGTGTGGATACCTATTCTGTCAATGGTTGTTTCACAACTAGTTTGACAGTCTTCAGTAAAGTAATGGATTTTGGAGGGGGGCATTTGGCAAATCATAGAATATGGCAGAAAGAATGGAGGACAAATCACTGTCAGAACATCTTACAAAAGATAAAAAGAGATGGGGGTCAGGAATTATTCAACAAACTGTATCAATATTGTAAACTATTTTCCTGATATCAAGCTATGGCATTTGATTCACTTACTTTTTTAGTGGTTTGGATTACCTTTTCTGTCTGTGCTCAATTCTTTTATTCATTATGGAGAAAGAAAACTAATATAACTGTATTTTGTGATCTGTTGACTTTTTCCTCAAGTGACTTTGCTCTCTCATTCTCTGACACTTTGATGTGACACAGTATCCTAAAAATATTTTGAAAATATTCACGGCTGAAATGTTTTGGATTTTGTTGGTCATAGTATCAGCCATAAATTAATGCTAACAGCCCCAACAATTCCAACAGGTTGGAAACGAGTGCAAGTATTAAAGTAAATTGCTCGTTTCCTACCTCATAACTTCAGTTTAAGCTTGATTTTCATTACCAGCTGAAAGTCTCCACTCAGGAAAATCTCAAAAGTTTTATGTAAGTTATTGTAGTTGCTATTCTCCCTTCAGAGTCCCAGCAATGGAGCAGAGGTAGAAGGGTGTTTGGGAGTGCCTGTAGGGAAGAAGAGCAGATCTCTTGCTTTTGCTGTACTTGACTCCAACCAGTGCTTTTAATTCCTCACCTGTGCAAGTACCAGATTTGCTTGCTGGCTCAGAAAGTTTCCTCTAGCAATGAATGGTGCCGACATTTGGTAAAAGGAGTGTCTACCCTGGAAAGCATTTGTTAAACTCCGTTGAGTAAATTGATAAAGCTGCGATGTTGGGTTAGTCAAAGCTCCCTAGCTGCCGAGCGTGCTGCTGTAGAGGCAGACAGGAAGGGTGAGAGAGCAGAGTAGCCGGAGCACCATCTGTCTGGAGGATACAGAATGCTTCTCCCTCCCCCTCAGGCATAACTGGGAGTAGCAGCTCACCAGTAAGGAATTTGTATAAAGTGGGAATCTGGAGTTACGCAGCCAAGTACTGCAGAACATTTTTTCCTCTCCTCGTAGAGTACAATTAGGAAGCTACGTTGGAATGCCGTTAATGAGAGGTTGGGGGTGTTTAAACCCTTGGTATCTTAATGTCTGAATTGTACATGGTATCTTTTGATTTCCCTTTAGATTGTTTCTAATGCATTTGGCAAAGTATATAAACTACACGCAGACGCCTTGAAATTCAAGGTTAGCCAAACAGGGTCAGACGTGCTGCTGAGTGGAGAGAGGTGACAGCTACGAGTACCAGAGAAAGCCCCGGTTCTTACTGACGTGCTGTGGGATGTTCACTGCCCGTGTGGAGCAGGCAGATATCCTCACTTAATTGGGTCTCTGCTGAAGGGCTCTCCCAAGATGTGTTATGCTCCATTTATCTCTTTCTGGAGTCAGCCCTGAAAAATAGGAATTTCTATTTCTGTTAGTTGATGTTTTGCATGACACAGCAGGACATGAGCGGATGTGGCCTGGAATTCGAGTAGGCACTGCTGAGCGTGACTCCAACACAAAATGTACACCTTGTAGTACAAAAAACAAACAAAAAAGCCCCAGGATCTGCATTTTCAGGGTAACAGACTCTTAGCTGATGTGCAACAGCTACAGCTCCCAAATTGTGTGATTGAATATGGGCCCCAGAAGGGGCTGAGGTATGGTGTGCTTGTCCCCTGCAGCAGCCACTGGCACTAGGCCAAATGTAACTCCTGCTCTCTCCAGCAGGCATCCTTTTCATCCCACTGCCCCTGGCTGGATACAGCCTGCTACTCTTGTGGTAAAGAAACCAACAGCACATTTATTTGCCCGACATCAGCCTCCTGACATCTCTCAGTGGGCAACAAGGTGTGGTGTGGTAGGCACACAACAGCCCATCCATGCTGCAGGGCACCATTAAGCCTGTAATGACAACAGCTCAAGCCTTCCTCTTTTGTCTTTTTTTTTCCCTGTCTTCTCTCTTTTATTTTTTCCATTCTTTTTTCTTTTCTTTTTCTTTCTTTTCTGCCTTCTATGGAACTTATCAAACTGAATGTGTAGCTGAATGTGAATTTAGATGTAGACTGTGATCATGTTTGGGCCTTAATCCACGCAAAAAAGGTACTAAAGAGGTAGGTGAGAAACACAAAGCTCCACTGTTGCAGGCTCTGAGGAGATAAAGAGATTGAGAAAATCCCCTAAGACATTCAGTCAGGATCCCAAATGTCGGAAAGCAGACAGCGGCTCTTATGCATTGCACAGAAAATAAATCCTTTACCAGTTATCAGTACTTAAAACACAAGTACAGGGTCATGTACTGCCAGGCTGAAAATATGGTAATTTTTAAGCCAAACACTGATTCTCCCATGTCCCAGACAATTATGGCCTTTCCATCTGAAGTGTATAGTAGCTCCACAGTGTAATGACAGGCAAGGAGAAGGCTGAGGTACTCAACAACTTTTTTGCCTCAGTCTTCACTGGCAACCTCTCTTCCCACACCTCTTGAGTGGATGGATCACAAGATGGGGACTGGGGAAGCAGAGTCCCTTCCACTCTAAGAAGATCAGGTTCGTGACTGCCTGAGGAATCTGAACATACAGAAGTCTATGGGACCTGACGAGATGCATCCCAGAGTCCTGAGGGAATTGGCTGATGTAGTTGCCAAGCCACTCTCCATGATACTTGAAAAGTCACAGTAGTCAAGTGAAGTCCCCGGTGTCTGGAAAAAGGGAAACATTGCACCTGTTTTTAAAGTGGGTAGAAAGGAGGACCTTGGGAACTAATGATCTGTCAGCCTCACCTCTGTGCCTGGGAAGATCACGGAACAGATCCTCCTAGAAGCTATGCTAAGGCACATGAAGGACAGGGAGGTGATTCGAGACAGCCAGCCTGGCTTCACCAAGGGCAAGTCCTGCCTGACCAACCTTGTGGGCTTCTATGATGGAGTGACTACATCAGTGGGCAAGGGAGGATCTATCTATCTGGAATTCTGTAAGGCCTTTGACATGATCCCCCACAACGTCCTTTTCTCTGAATTGGAGAGGTATGTATTTGATGGGTGGATGAGGAATTGGTTGGATGGTCGCATCCAGAGTGTAGTGGTCAACAGCTCAATGTCCAGATGGAGATCAGTGACAAGGATGTCCCTCGGAGGTCCATATTGGTACCAGTTTAATATCTTCTTCAGTGCCATAGGCAGTGGAATCGAGTGCACCCTCAGCAAGTTTGCAGACGACATCAAGCTAAGTGGTGTGGTTCACACGCCTGAGGGATGGGATGCGGTCCAGAGGGACCCGGATGAGCTCAAGAAGTGGGCCCGTGTGAACCTCGTGAGGTTCAACAAGGCCAAGTGCAGGGTCCTGCACCTGGGTTGGGGCAACCCTGGGTGTAAATACAGGCTGGGGGATGAAGGGATTGAGAGCAGCCCTTCTGAGAAGGACTTGAGGGTACTGGTGAATGAAAAGCTGGACATGAGCTGACAATGTGCACTCGCAGCCCAGAAAGCCAATCGTATCCTGGGCTGCATCAAAAGAAGGGTGGCCAGCAGGTCAAGGGAGGCGATTCTGCCCCTCTACTCCACTCTGGTGAGACCCCACCTGGTGTACTGTGTCCAGCCTGGAGTCCTCAGCACAGGAAGGACATGGACCTGTTGGAGCAGGTGCAGAGGAGGGCCACAAAAGTGCTCAGAGGGATGGAGCACCTCTCCTATGAGGACAGGCTGAGAGCGTTAGGATTGTTCAGCCTGGAGGAGAGAAGGCTCCGGGGAGACCTTATAGTGGCCTTTGAGTACTTAACGGGGGCCTATAGGGAAGATGAGGACAAACTTTTTAGCAAGGCCTCTTACGTCAGGACAAGGGGTAATTGTTTTAAACTAAAAGAGGGAAGATTTAGGCTAGATATAAGGAAGACATTTTTTACAATAAGATTGGTGAAACACTGGCACAAGTTGCCTAGAGAAGTGGTAGATGCCCCATCCCTGGAAACATTCAAGGTGAGGTTAGTTAGAGCTCTGAGCAACCTGATCTAGTTGAAGATGCCCCTGCTTATTGCAGGGCGCTTGAACTAGATGACCTTTTAAGGTCCCTTCCAACCCAAACCACTCTATGATAACTACACTGCTGCTGTTACAGCACCAGAGAAAGTCACCTGCTGCATGATTTTGTTGTTGTTAGGAAAATTATGGTCACGTGTTGTAAAGTGTCTAGCCTAGCCTGTTGTTCTACATTAAACAGGACCAATTGTAAAGGCAATCAGCTTGTCTTTTTCCCTGAGTTCATTATGTGCCATAGCTCCTTGCAGAAACTGCCAGGGCTCTTGTCATTGGTCCCATATTAAGAAAAAGTCTTCTAGATTGCTTGCAATTAGACATGTAAAATTGAGTTTATCATTCCACTGGACGTTACGCGGTTACACATAAACTTGCTCACTGATACCAGAGGTAAATCTGAACCTAAGCAGAAACAATAAACTGATATGTTATATGTAGAATCATTTAAATAGCTGCGTAAGATCTCACTGTGGATTGTATTTCTTTCCATGCACCTTGTATAATACTGGGAGAATTTTAATGGAACTTGACTGGAGCACATACTGCCTTTGAAAAAACTTGTAATTTTTCTGAGAACCCACACTCAAAAAATACTAACTTCTGGTTTGTGTCAGCAGCACATTTTAGTCTTCTATGTTGATTGCTACCAGTAAGGATAAAGAGGTGTAATAAGCTTATGTGATGGAATGATTGTTATTTTTTACTGTACTGATTTTTCTTTTCATAGGACAAATTTAGTTCAGTAACTTTCTTTTTAGCTACCTCTTCTAGTTATCTGAATAACTGTATCTGTTTCTTTTCATAGAGAGAAATTCTAGAACAGCAACAGCAAGAGAGATACGACACAAGTTTTCATAGTATGTGTATGTTCTGTGATCAAGAATTCACAGGAAACAGGTTTGTTTATTGACTTATTTGCTTTTGTTTTATTTTTTCATATCTGCTCAACATCTTTATTTATGGTTTTAATGTCATCAAACCAGTTAGTGCCTAATGGTAGGACTCAGAAGATAGGATTCATTTTAAGGTATAGTTTAATTATTTTTTTCAACTGCAGTGCCATTTTAAATAGACCCCCTCCCACTTCTCAATCCTTTAATTATTCCAGTACAACTTTTTATACTACACTGTAAGCTGGAGTTGGGAGCTGAACCATTTTAAAGAGAAATATTTTTTCAGCGGTTGTTTTAGTGGCAAGGAGAGCTGTTTAAACCAGTATGAGCTGTTAAAAAATATGTCTATCCAGTTACACGTTTTCCTGTTTAAATCTCACCAAACCAATGTCAATTTGAAGACTGAATGAAAAACAGGAGGAGAACTAGAGCGAGAATGGAGTGCTTTGCAGCATCAGTCAAGTGTGAGCGGGAATTGCATTCAAATGCTTGCTCCAATTAAACTTTGGTTTTACATGTACATCCATTTCAGCTGAAGAAGACTGTCTTATGCCTGAATATCGAATTGCATGGGTAGTTCTGGTACTCTGGTAGAAGGTAGAAAGGTAGAAGAACCCGGGGTCGTGTCCCTGCAGGTCATCCCAATGTTGTGTGAGTGTCCTATTGTCTTTACTGCCTGGTGTAGTGAAGTTCAAACCATTCAGCCCCCATGAACTGCATCTTCTGCTTACTCTTGGGTGTCACAGAATATGTGATTTGAAAATCACGCTAGGACTGTGGTTAAAGCAAGGCTCAGCAGAGTTAACTCTTGGATGTTTCTTTAGTCTCCAAATGGAGAAATTGAGGCATATAGAGATGTCAGGCACCTAAGGAATTAATCGGCATATCTCTATTAGAAAAATAACTTACTTAAGCATCCATTTGGTTTGCTCATGCATATTTTTTAGTGCTCTTTGTGTTGCTAGTGCTGTATGAAGCAATATTGCTGTAAAAGCATATCACACCCAAGAATTTCTGCTTTGTTAACTGGCATAGAAAAAACTCACAAATGGCTTTTTAGAACATTTCTCAAGACAGTTGTTTGAAACATGTGATTTGCTTATTCAAGTTAATAAATGAGCCTTGCTAACAGTGAGGGTCGAAATAAACTATATTGTAATTTTCATTTAAAGGGTTATATTTCATGCACGCAGATTAAGCAGTTGAAATGTTACTGAATGTACAGCAGAGCTGAAATTGAAAACTTCCTACTTCAATAAAGTTGTGTTCTTTTTTTCTAGCAGTGGCAGCAACACTATTATTATTTGATGTTGGCTTTTATGCATTTTTAGAGCAACTGGTGTATTTTGAGCCACTAATTTAATAATTCTCATATTTATTTTTAAAAATATGTAATGTTCTTTTTGAATGTCTTTTGTAGATCTGTCCTTCTCAATCATATGGCAAGAGAGCATGCTTTTAACATTGGGCTGCCAGATAACATTGTGAATTGCTATGAGTTTTTGGCTGTATTACAGGAGAAGCTCGACAAGTAAGTGGTTTTTCGTTGGTTTTTTTTTTAATGGACTTAGGTCATATTTCTTCTAACCTTGGAAATAAGTTGGGTTAAAACTAATTCAATATTCATGGTTAGTTAAGAAAAACAAAGAGAGAATGTAAGTTTATTGTGAGTGCTCTTAGAATGCTTTTTATTGACTTGTTGAAAGCTAATTCATAACAACGCGTAGTATGTGTTTGCTGGAAAAATGGAGTCATGCACAGTGCTTCAGGTGTTATGCATTGCAGTTTCCACTGACATCAATAATAGCACGTCCCTTTTTCTTGTAACTGTTAATCTTCTTCTTTCTCATCATAACAATCTTCTTGCTAAACATCTCTTTAATCATTGAATGCAGAGTTCTTATGCCAATCTTTGTTTGCCCCTCTATATATCAATAACGTGGGATATTTGGTCTCTCCCTTCTCTACTGCTTACACAGTACATCCTACAGCAGAAAGGGAAAGCCAATGTACGTGCTGCCTCAGAAACATGTAAACCTGAGATAGCTGAAGACATTAAAAAGGGAATTTAGGAGAAGAACTGGGGTAGCAAAGAGCAAGAAACTCTTCACTTTGAGTTTCTTTTGCAAGATCTAAGTGCCCTTTATGGATTTCATAAGTGGGACAATATGAAGTATGCCGCAAATATAAATTGGGCTCTAGCAGAAAATGTACTTCCTTAAGAGTGAAACTGTAGCTTTAACAAGTTTATTGGATTTTAATACAATCTGTATCAAAGACTGTAGGAGAAATTTGCCTAAATCTTAGGCTTAGTTATGAAAAGTCACAGAACACTGGGATTTGTGAAAACTGGGATATGGAAATTAGAGTAAATATCCTTCCGGGTAAATTTAGGATCCATTGGTTTGTACATCTGGAAAAAAAAAAAAAAAAAAAAAGAGATTTAAAAGATGGGAAAGCCAACAGTGCTCTCTAATTTAGTCGTTGGCTGGACAAAGAATGTGCAGTCACAACAGATACAGGTTAACTTCTTCCAGAAATAAGGATGTATTAAAAATGCCTTTTGTGTTGTCATAGGTGTTGCCTAATGCACTGAGGTACCTTGCTTACTGATAAATTGCAGCTTTACTATTTATCAGTAGGACCTGAGGTTCCTTTTGATGGAGGTTTCTCAAAGCCAGTCCTCTCTGTAGTTAATACGCACGCTGAAATTGCTTCCAAAGCAGTGAAGGGCCACTCCTCATACTGCTAAGAAAAGACTTGATAGCTATGCTAGTAGAATAGTACCTGGAAATATTATTAAGAGGAGAAAAATCTTGTTTCAGGCAAATAGCATGACTACGTCTTGTATGCTGAGGAGAAGCATACTCTTCCTGGGAATGCCTTTCACAGGTAGAGCAAACACTTTGCAGTTAGCAGGTGGAGTAAAGCAGATATTAAAATTCATAGATGTATTCTGTCATCGGACCTATGATTCACCAACAAGACAGTATTTAGATTTTGAGGCTGCAAGCACGAGAACTCAAAACTTCTTTAACAGTGAGCCTAAATGTTACAACAGTTCTTAGAAGGCAAAAAGATACTGAGAATCCTGAATTGCTGCTCCACACACGAGGTCTGAGGGGAATCTGGATGCACCTTTGCTGAAGGCATGTGAGGGTTTTGGGGGTGAAAGTACAGACCTTCTAGGCACAATATTAGTGGTTTCTGTTGGGGCAAATGCTTGAGTAAAAAGTAATTTTCTTCTTCAAGATCTATATCTTAAAACTTGGGGAAATCACAGAAAGGCCTGACCCAGACACTGTTAAAATTCCTTCTGACTGTACAATCAAGCATGCATTCATCTGTGAGTAAAGAAAAAAAAAAGGTGATCATTTTAATTGAGCCACCACAATTTTTCAATATCTGTATTTTTTATGTCTTAAAGTGCTGTTTTTTTTCCCTCCCATCAAATTGTTTTTCCTGCTAGCCAGCATCTCCAATACAAAGATATAATGGCAGAGTTACAAAGTTTTTATTTAATAAGAAATTATTTTCTAGGAGTTTTCCCCATCCCCCTGCAGAGATAGATAATTTTTCAAACAGCCCAAGGAACTGTCTCCATCTTGGTAGGATATGTAAGCCATCCCTTATAAGAAAAATGTTTTAGCACTTTGGCTAACTAGAGGATCAAGACCTACATCCATTAAACAAGGATGTTCCTGTAAGCCCAGAGCTCTGCTATGTCTCTGCCAGGAAAAAATGACCATCATCTGTTTCAGGGACAATCGCCCATTTAGGCTGAAATGCAGATTACTGTCCTCATAGTCCACTGTCTGAATCAAGAGACTTGATTTAATGCTTTATAGGCTCAACTTTCAGTTGTCAGTTGATACTACAGTGGAGAGAACAATTATTTTATAGTACTTATAATAGAGAATTTAAGACAGCACGTATACTTTTGTTTTGTTTGAATTGCTCTGGAAGACATACCGTGGTAAAATTCTCATTTGTTAATGAATGTTTTCACCTTGTCAAGTAACGTGTGTGTGTATATATATATGATGACTCATGTCTATATATGCATATATATGGATGGATATATCTATGTACATATATGTATATATGTATATGGATATACATGAATTATTATATATATACACACACGTATGTGTATGTGTGTATATTAATTTATTTACTAAATTTGATTTCTCGGGATTTCAAAACCCGTTGATCACCCTGGCAAACTTGCGTTTAGCCTCTCTGTTGAGTTAGAAGTATAAAACTTTCTGTTTAGCTAATTTAAATTGTTTTTAAAGATATGTAGCACATTCAGAGTTCGGGTTTTTTCACTCTGGATTACAAAGAAACAGTTGCTGATGGATTGGATGCCAGTATAAGTGCATGCTGAGTTAAGAGTTCACGTGTTGACCGGTCGGCAGCCGTCCCATACCCTGGTAGAACAATTTTGGGTAATCAGACTTTTCTCCCACTTTGCATGTGGGGCAAACAGTAAACTTTTTTATCATCTATATTTTCATTTTATGTCATTTTTGTCATCTCTGTGTTTGATTGACTCTATTGTGATCTAAGGTTATCTTGTACTTTTCTTTTTCAAAAGAACTTTCGTTCTCATTGACCTCGCTCTCACATGCTTGAGATCAATCTTACTGTATATATCTCCAGCTTATTTAAGGATATTATCTTGTACTATTTTCATTTTAACATGTTGACCTGTTTACCTTTTTATCTTAGTTTGCAGTGTTTATACTGTGAAAAAGTCTTCAGAGACAAAAACACACTTAAAGATCACATGAGAAAGAAGCAGCATCGCAGAATCAATGCCAAAAACAAAGAATATGATAAATTTTACATCATTAATTACTTGGTAAGTAGTTCTATGAATTATTAGTAAATTGACTAAAGAAATACAGACAATATCTTGTTAAAAGTCAGTAATTCCAAACCAGCAATTAGTACAAAGGTCAAAAATCAAGTGAAGAACTCTTAAGAAATATGCTCATTTATGGTATGATATTCTGGATAATTGTTAAACTAAGGGATAGTAAACATCTGTTGTTGAGAATTGATTTTGAGAGATGCAAGAATGCAGCTTGAAGAGATGCTAATCATCATGTCATTAGTGCTCAGTCTCTGCTTTAATAACCAGAAGGGGAAATGAAACAGAGTAATGAAGTAATGGAGGTCTAACTTGAATGCTATTGGCTTTGAGCTTGTTTTCTACAAACCTTAAGCTGGAAGTGCTCTTCAGAGTATAAATTAAATGCAAAGAGGAGCAAAAGGAAAGATACATAGATGAAAGAAAAAGTAAGTGTTCGGTTTTAGCCTCCAGGAAGGTGTATGTTGCTAGGTATTAATATTTTTTATCTCAGACCTTTGAGAGTGTGTATGCATGTGTGTGTAACAGATTCTCACTTGCAGTCTTCAACTCACAAATATAGGAGCTGCTTCAAAAGCTGCTACATTCTGTCCCAGAAATAACTATATTTCACCTGAACTAGTCTTTGTGCTAGTGTTAATACATGTGTTAATATCCAGGTTATAAATAGGCATCTTTGACTGGTTTACTTATTCCTTCCCTTTAATTTCTCTCCCTGGGTTTTACTCTAATACTAAGAACAAAGAGTTCTATGTTTAATGCTCTGCCAAGTCCCTTCTACCCAAGATGGAGTGAATTCCCTCTATGATCATGTATACTTTCCTTCCAAAGATCAGTCATCTGAGGCCTATATTTTCTTTTCTAGATATGCAGATATCACTGCCTTAAAAACTGACCTATACATGCTGCACAGTGGAGAAAAAGTTGTGAAGTTCTGCAGGGTAGATGTTCTCAGCTCCTCAACAGAACTGAGCATTCACTTCTTTCTTGCAAATTAACAGACTTGAATTTAACGTTGTAATTGTTTTAAGTGATTTTAATAGTTTTGTTCTTCTCTGCTAGTCCTGCAGGTAATCTTATGTTTTCAGAACTTGACATCCTCTTTAAATTACCTTCTGTGTCTAATTTACATTCATTGTTCGGATTTGAATCTGTCCAGCTTTGATCAGGAAACTGAGCTAGATGACTGCCCAGAAGCACAGAGAACCATGTGATACTTCTTCAGAAATGAGACATGCAGGGAGGTCATAACATCAGTGCAGACACAGTGGGGGTGTCATGTTAATAAGCAGAATATGCCAAAGTAAATATAACAGCAAGACTAATGTTCGTATACCTAACCTCTTTTCCCACTCTCTCCATTTGCTCCAAAACTGGTGGCCTTATCCATGCTGTCTACTGAGAATGATCTGTGGCCTGTATGCTTCCTGAACCACGTCCAAGCATTGTCTGGGTAGTGCTGCTTGCATGACCACGGAATATGCAAACTATTAAACAGTATGGGCAATCACAGGACAGTGCTCAAGTCAAGGCCTTGGTCCTCTTTAGTTATTGCTGGTATTCTGGGCAGAGTGACTTCTTATGCCAGCCTGAACCGATTCAGGTATCGATCACTTAGCAGCATCACTTAGAGGTGTATTTTTCAGGTCCTTGCTCTTACAGACAAAGAATGGTGAATATAATTCAAATAAGATATGTCAAACAACCAAAATGTTTAAAATTGGGCAGGGGCATCTGCATGTGCAAGGTTTGTACCGGTATGCTGCCAGTGCTTCTTCTGGGACATACTTTGAATGATCACAATTCTTTGTCTGGCTCTGTATGTTCTGCTACAGCCATGTTTTCTTTCCACAAATTTTCAGTTGCCTTTCGCAATATTCTACCCCATGGACTGTTTCTACTCAGTCTTTCTGATCCCTCAAACTGTAGCCATATCAGAACTTCTGACATTTCTTCTTTTAAAGAAAGGAATTTTTTTTGGAATAAAGGATTAAAAACAGACTAAAAACTCTGTAGTAGTAGTTTGCTACAAAATGTGTATTTGCACACTGATGTTGCATGAGATTACATTTGTCGTTAACATGAAATTTTTAGGATAGTTTCTATGTAATAGAAAGTGTTTGCTTTCAAAATAGCCTTTGGTAAAGCCTTTATTTTTGCACAAAGGAGAAGAAGATTAAAGGGAAGAACTTAAATTTGTTCACTGGGAGTTCAGTAGATTGGCCTTTACGTGTGATGAGAAATAACATTATTCTCTACTGCACATATGTAGTCTACAGTAGATTATATTAATGTGACAGACTCAGCTTGAAAAAAGGAATCCTATATTCAGTGAATTCTAGATGTTATGCAAAATCTGCTTTCTGTAGTGACTTGATGTAGAGATTTTGTTTCCTCTCCCCCAGCACCTCACAATTTACTAGAGGGTATTTTTTTTTTTAATGTGTATTATCAAGCTTTACTGACTTATCAATGAGTCTTAAAGATCTGTGCTTTGCGTTGCTCTAAATGTCCAGGGGAATTATACAATTTCACAGACACAAACATGGATTAGATATTTTACCTGGAATGACAGATGTGCTGTTTCAAAATTTGCTACTGAATTCATCTTGACCTAAAGATTAAGTGTACAATTTATCTAATTTTTGTATGTTTTCACAGAAAAGTTTGAATTTTGAGAATGTAATAAAGATCTGTCTATGCCAGTTTGATCAAGTTTGTTTTCATCAGAAAGACACTATAAGACTAAGTAGGTCTCTGATGATAAACACCAATATTATTACCGTCTTACCCACCTTACTTTTAGGACGTGCCCCATAAAGCTTTTATATCAGCAACTGGATCTTAAGCTATTTAATTGGATAGTTCTTTAGTACAACCATCTTACAGACATTATTGTCCTTTTTTTATAACTTTCCATTACGTATTATCTTCACCAAGCACTGCGTAAAATAGTCTCATTAAGCTGGAACTGGCAGTTTCCTTTATTTTGTGGCTTTTGTACTGAGAGGCTTTAAGGGCTTTTTGTTCAGATGTCCTGAGAATGTCTGCTGAATTGCCTCATGATCTTCTGGCCAGTTCTTACTTGTGTTTTAAGCTGATGGCGAAGCTCCCGTTGATTTCATTTAAAGCAGTAGGCTTGCCTGCCGCCTGCCTTCCCCTCCATTCTGCTTTTGGCTTCACTTGAGTTCTTAGTGCAGTTGTAAGAATCTGTTTTCATAACATAAGTTACGTTTTATGTCTGTGTGTTGGTAATTCCCTCCCCTAAATTTCCTATTTGGCATAGCAATGAGTAATATAAGTGCAAATTCCTTTTGGTATTTTGCAACTTTCTATGACTTCTGTCATGACCTACAAGCTGCTTTGATTTGTCTACCCCCATATTATTGACATGTTCTGTTGCTCACAGGTTTGTATCAAGAGCTTTTTTTGTCATGTGCATGTATAATAGATTTCTTTCATAAGTAAGTATCAAAAAGTTATTATTAGATAGTTACATTGAATTAGAATGAGAGTTTTGCAATTATGCAAATTACTTGAAAGGCAGTGGGGTCACTTCCCCAGTGGATTTGGAGGTCTTTTATCAGTATTGTGTAAGTATGGGAGATGATACCAATCCTATTTGGAAAGGCTCGAAGTATGAATTGAAAAAGACCAACTGACAGTAAAGGGTGAAGAACTGAGCAACAATGCACCCAAGATACATACGTAGCTTACCTTATTTTTCTTTTCTCAAAAAAAAACCCCTTCCAGCCTGATTTTCTTGTTTTTATGCCTGTGTTAGATTGTGGCCCCATGACTCACCTTGCACAAAGAGCCAAGTTAAATTGCAGAGGGAAGAACTTCGTAGGCTGTGGTGCCTGCCTGGAGGCCATAAAAGAACAGAAGGCAGTGTTAAAACTCTCTTATTCCCAGCCCGAGGAACTGAGGTGGACCCAGACTGACAGGGCCTTTCCTTCTGTGTTCACCTGATTGTTACCAGCAGGACTTTAAGTATCGAGTATCCATTGTAGGAAGCACAGTTGTTTATTTTCAAATTAACTAATGGCATATATCTGTAGTAATGTATCACCACCATAATGAATGCGCTTATGACTAAGCATGATGGCTGAAAATGGTACCTGTTACTTACTAGAAAACTTGTTTCATAAAGCCTTTGCTTTCCTCGAAGATAAGATGTTTTCTCCTTATTGCCAAGCCCTAAATCATCATTATTATCTGTTAGGGGGTGGGGGGAGAATGTTGTGTTATTGGGGTTACATTTTATATTTAGCCTGTTTTGACTTACGCAGTGTATGTTTTGTAAAATAGTAAAGGAAAACCCTTTATCAGTTGGTGATAGTTCAAGACTTAATAAAATCCCCCAAGCAGGGGAACGCTTCATATTAAAATTCATCCAATGTCTATTAAGTAATCTTGAGGTAAGACCATCTCTCCTATCTGATAAAGCATCTCGAGTTCTGCAGCAATATAAAACAATTCAGATGATCGCAGTAAAGCAGGTGAGAAGAAGGGTGAGAGGAAATTTGCAGGGGAAAGCAGCATCTGTTTGGAGTTTCTGAGCTCCACAGGCCTAGAACTACATTTGCATGTAGTTCCGTAACTGCTCTTTTGGGAAAACTGCTTGAGATACCAGCTGCTGTTTCTAGTTTCTCCCATGTCAGCACTTCTCAAGTTGAGGTGTGTTGCCTCAGTGAAGCACACAGACCTTCTCCCTGTAGAGCTCTTAAAACTGTATTCAAGTTGAGAAGATAAATTGCCTGTGAGTCAATTCATCTCTGTGCATTTAAGACTTCATTTTGGGCGAGGAATTCAAACCATACACATTTGCACACTCTCCTCACTTTTCTATAGGAACCTCTCTCTGTTAGGTACACAGGAAATCTTTTTTTTTTTTAAACTGGTTTTCCTTGGATATATAGCAAGGCCTGCAGTTTTTTTTAATTATGCATTTTCTACTGTTTGAACTATTAATAATGTCAAGTCTATTTTTTTCTCTGGTTTTGTTAAGAGTTTCTTGGGAATCTCTAGAGATGATTGCTGGGAGCTCTTGCATCTTGGATGAAAGAGCAAGGGAAGTTGAATATTTAACAAAGGCACCCTGGGTCCCAGATGCCCGTCAAGCTGTAGAATTGAAAAAGTGTTTTTTAAAAAAGAAAAATTATAAAAACTGGAAGAGCTTTAAGAATGTTTCGAAGAACTCCGTCCCACCCAATTGCTCAGCTTCAGTCTCTTGGCACTTTCATCACAGTGTCCCTGGTTATCCATTCACCATTCAATTTTCCAGTGATACAAGACCTGATCAGCTTTTTCCTTTTTCCTCTTTTTTTTCTCCTCTGAATATAAATAGATGAGGGAAACGGAGACCTCTTACAAGATCCTTCTCTGCCTTCTTCGCAGAAACACCATAAGGAAACAGCAACAATAACAAAGCTTGTGCGTGGTTTTCCCCTTTCACCTTTAATTAAAAGGTGAAGCTTAATATTGGCTGCTGTTTTGTATATACTCTTTTGTGCACATATACTTCAAGCTGGTAAGAGGAAAAATTGTGAGCATTCATCTTCATTTTGCAGTGGTTGTGAGCTGCTATCCTCTCATTAAGGTGTTAACATTAACAGCCATAGGAAACTAGTGTGCAGCTGGGAGAACATGTGGTGAGAGGTGTTAACAGCTTCATGTTATCTCACAGTAATGGTGACATTAATGAGTCTCCCCTGTAACTCAGAGAGTTCACTCACTACCATGTAGCATCACTGAATTAATTACTGGATTTTCATTCTATAATATATGATGACATTATGTTTAGAGCTGTCTAGAGACATTTGTTTATCATTTACCTGATAGACGCTAACAGCTTTGAAAATTCTCATTAAATTGTTAAATGGTGGATATCTTTTCCTTCTTTTTCCAAACAACCATAAAGGCAATAATAACACTTGTTACTAAGGATGTTATTAAATATATTTATCAGAGGTAATATTTGAATGAAATAAATGAAAGAATGATCTTTTTATTAGCTCCGTTTTTTTTAATGGAGAGAAGATCATTAACTATGATCTTTGTGAATCCTTCACAGCCATCAAAAATATGAGTTCAAAAATACTATTTTGATTATTGGTTAGTTTGCTCTGGTTTATTTTTAAAGGCAGGAAGAATCAGAGGAAAGTAAAACACTAGCTGAAGATCACTGCTGGTATTTCAGTAGAGTGCTTCAGCTTTTTATTGCCTGTTACTTATATCGCAGCCATGCTGAGAGTGCTTGCCATTGTGCTGAATGCTGCACAGATGTATTGTGATATACTTTGTGCTGAAGGTCTTTAAGGTATAAATAAACAACACAAAAAGTAAAAGGAAGAGTAGAACACCATGAATAGATGTCTGAGAAGAGGATGGGAGAGAAACTGGAGTCTAGCTCAGAGATCTATGCCCTGGCTCATCCTGCCCTTCTGGAGTACTCTCTAGCTAGGTTTACACCATGTGTTTTTACTGACATAACGTTGTACAAGGTACAAGCGCTCACCAGTGTAGCTATGCCAGCTAAAGTCTCAGCTGTGATAGCTGCATTGTTTAAGCAGGATATGCTGCATGAAGAGCAAGTTAGGCAGATCGGACTGAGCGAGTGTGATGGCAGACTCGAGACAGTGATAACACAACCACCTCGGGAACATCTTGGTAGTGTTGCAACAGTCTAGTTTTACGCCGAGCTTGGATCCTCCTCTTGAGAGCTCTGTGCAAAATCTTCTCCACAGGCCTAGGGTGGGGAATGCGCCATCAAAAGACAAAAAAAATTGTTATTTTAAAAATTATTACTAAGGCAGTGTTGTATGACTACCTTTAACTTACAGAAATACCAAAGTAATCCAAACTAAGATATTGATTGTGACTTCCCAGCTGTTTATTCAGTTGATATATAAAATGTGACGTGAATCAGGAAATGTTTTTTCCTTTTCTTTTCTTTTTCCTTCCCAGGAATTTGGAAAGTCCTGGGAGGAAGTGCAGTCAGAGGACGACCGGGAATTACTATGTAACCTAGAAGAGTAAGAGTTACTTACGTGCCCATTATAAAGACTTGCAATACCATTATTGTTGAAAGTAGTTACAGGGAAAATGCTGTGCATAGTTAGTACACAGTTAAAATTCATTTAAGCCAGACAAATCAACTCCAAACTGTTCTCATCAAAGACACTTTGCCACAACGAGGGCTGTAAATTTCATATTTCAACAACAAGCCTATTTTTCATTTGCATATAGCTCAAACAGCAGCCTTTTAGGTTTGTAATGATGTAGGCAAAATGTTTTTTTTTTTTACTTTTGTACCAAAAAACAGTTGAATGGGTTTTGGCCAAATCTAAAAATCAAGAGTAAGCATCAAAAAGGTCAGCATGAGAAAGAAATGGTATGAAGAAGTCTGATAACAGCATTTCAAAGGAAACTTCTCGACATTGCTGATTTAGGGCAACATCCACCTCTGCTCTGCATTCTTCTGTGGTCCAGGCCCTCAAATCACTGCAGAGGTGGCTTCCTTGGCCAGAGAATTGAATAAGCAGGAAGTAATTTGTGGGTAAGAGGACCACTGACTTTCCTGGTTCTGGCTGTGACTTGATCTTAATTTTACTTGATTGTACCTGGTTGCAATAATATTTCTATCTCTCAGCAGTACTGGAGTTCTAAATAGATGTGTTGGTAAATTGTGTGCATGTCTAAACGTAGCATAAATTTGTGTCTCAGGAATAATAATATTTGATAAGTAAATAACACTTCGAGTGAACTCTGCCTGATGATTATGTCTTTGGCTGGTGTATTGAAAGATTAGAAAGGTATAAGAATTTTAAAAGACCTTATAAAAATAAGCATTGAACACAGTATTTGATGAGTTGCCAAACTGGATAGAAATTCAAGTTAAGATCCTGTTTGTTAGGGCAGGCAAATTCAAGTAGGACTTACTGCCTGTCTGCGCAGGAATTAAACAGTAACTGCTTAGTTACTCTTGAATTTGTAATTTTTTTAGACTGTAAACCAGATTCTAATCATGTATCCAGCTGTAAATCCACACCGTCTCTTCCACCCCTTTAAATTATTCGGTTTCTCTGGATTTAGTTCAAGTGCTGTGAATGTCTCTGACTGTGAATGTCTCCGACTCTGGAAACATTCAAAACCTGCCTGGATGCCATCCTATGCAACCTGCTGTAGGTGACCCTGCTCTGGCAGTGGGGTTGGACTAGATGATCTCCAGAGGTCCCTTCCAACCCCTGTGATTCTGTGAATGCAGAATCTAAAGTGCCCTTTCACAAAATGTCTCTTCTCTTTTCCACAATTAAATGAATCTTTTTGACTCTTAATCGTAAGAGACTGGTCTGACTGGGAAGAGCATCCTGTGTGTGCAGTTTGCCTGTTCTGTGAACAACAAGCAGACACCACAGAAAAATTGTATCTTCACATGCAGGTAAGACTCGTTTTAAATGTCAGTTCTTTCACCACTTTGAAATTAAAAAGTTCGATTGTAGCATGTTTGTTAAGATCAAATCAGCTGCTGCATTAGAATGCCCTTTTTAGTGCAGAGCTAAAGTATGCATGCATCTCCAGCATCTGTTCTCTAAAATATGCAGAGGAGTCAAGTTTTACATTGAGAGTATGACTAGGTATTATTTGTGAATGTACAGACTGGTACAGACAATAAAGAGGTAGCATCTTTAATATTATAGTGACTTGATGATTTAATAAATTTGATGGTTAGCATCTGTGTTTCAGTTTTAAGAAACTATTTAACAGGAGTCTCGCTATTTAACAGAATATGAAAGTTTCTTATGAAACAGAACTTTTGGGGGTTTGTTTCATGTATTAGTGTTTACACGTCTATATGCATGTGTCTGTGTCAATCTATGAAAAGCTGAGCTGTTTTTAACTTGGAATAGTAGAAGCAGTGGAAATAAGATATTTTATTCTTTTCTTTTATTTTTCCTCCAGAAATCACATGGATTTGACTTTCCTAAAATAAAATCAGAGCATGGTGAGTAAGAGAAGCTGTAATTGTCAGCATTTGCCACTAGTGTGGAGAAAACCACATCATAAGAATAGTGGAAAACAACTGCATCAATTTGATTTTTGTTCAGACATTTAAGTTTTCCATTATGGAAACTGTTTCTGTCAGCTTGCAAAAGAATACCAAGAACACTTTATTTTTCTGGAACTGTTGTTAGTGCCAAGGATGTGTGATATTTTCTTTAAAACCATTGGATTCTTTTGCAGAGTAGCTTCTACATACCCGCTCTATGAGTCCCAGACCTGGCTGCTGGAGCCCTGGAAGAATAATAATAATAATAATAATTATTATTATTATTACTATTATTGTTGTTGTTGTTAAGACTTGCTTGCAAGGTAGAAGGCTGTGCTCTAAGCTATGTTTGGCCAATGTGTTTCTCCTGTAGACTGAGAGGAAGCAAGGTGTTTGCAATTTTTACATTAAAAAAAGGGCTAGTTCCCCTGCAGCTGGGAAAAAGCATTTGTTCAGTTAATTTGCTAAGTTACAGCATTCAGGCAGTGCTGGTCTTCAATAAACCCTTATCAGTCTTTATGCTTAATCCAAGAAAGCATTTGTAAATTAAGTGTCATGTTTCTCAAGTGCTTGTTTGCTACCATCTTTCCCAGGTCTGAACTTTTATCAGCAAGTAAAGCTAGTGAACTTCATCAGAAGAGAAATCCATCATTGTCGTTGTTACAACTGCCAGGAGAAATTTCAGTCTAAAGGAGGATTGATAGGTCATATGGAAGAGACCAAACACATTACATTCCTGCCACCCAGGTCTACATGGGATCAACCACAGTAAGGACACACATGTTTCTTCCAGCGTTTATACTGTTATTTAATAATGTCTGTAAAAAAAATAAGTTGAAACTTCTGGGTTTTGCCAGTGCAACAGTGCCCTGAGCTCCCCAGTTCTACTGGCCCACATAAAATAATGTGGTCTCAAAACTAGTCAGAACTATAAATCCTTGTTCTGTCTAAAGCTAAAATGAACATGTGATACTGCTCGTTACATCCAGGATGTGCTTTCCCCATAAATAGTGTCTCCACTGTAAAGTCAGTATGCTAGAGAAGTTTATTGTTGCAAAATTGTCTTTTGCCTGTATTTGCAGTTGTGCAGTGAACAGTGAAAGGCATACGTGGTGCACTCAAAGCACTTTCCCTCCTGGTGAAACCAAGGTTGAATCTGTGCACCAAAGTGACATCTTGAATGCCCCACTCGGAGGCACAAGATTCTTCCAGCTGTTGGCTCTTTACGCAGATGCAGACCATGCCTGGGAGCATCTGGCACATATTTCCTTGCTAGTAAAGACAGAGCCTATAGCATATCTCTGGGCATATAGTTCTAGAAACAAACCAAACCCCTTCTTTTGCATGTCTAATATACATATATGCATAAAGTCTACCTAACTTTAGGCATCAAAACAAGTTGGTTGTTTACCCTTAGTTTTCTCCATAGCAGAGAATGTAACATAACACTGATTCAGATTGTGAATAGGCTGAACAGGTCTGGGTGATGATGCCATAGGTGGTAAAGCATCTACATTCTAACTCAAACATTCAGTTCAGCATTTGTTGTGGGGCAAATCTGGATCTGTGGCCTCAGTTGTGACAACATACAGGTGAAGAAATAGGGGGAAGGACTTGTCTGTTGCCAGCTCTTCTGTATTACTCTTCTAAGATGTACAGGCCAGTTGATTTTTTGGGTGTGCTGTTTACTCTCATTCCAGACAACCAGACTTCCTCATTTTGCCTTTTTTAAAAATCTAATTTTGTAAAATATGCTCTGCTTCTTTCAAACAAAATATTTGACTATCTAGTAATTATGCCTTGTTGCTTTCAGGTATTATTTTCCTACCTATGAAAATGATACACTCCTGTGTACGCTGTCAGACAGTGAAGATCTGATAACTGAGGATCAAAGTGAAGATATCCCTGTTGTAAGTGAAGATATATCCAATCTAAAAGCTCTCAAACAGAGCAGTGTTTTAAACCAGCTCCTGCATGAAGAGAACAACAGTCAGGAGAAATTTTGACCTTGAATCACAGTTGCTGACCTTTGAGTGTTTCTTCTGCAAGACAAGAAAAAAAAAAAAACAAAAAAAAAAAAAACAAAAACCAACATTCTTTCACTAATATTGGAATACAGTTTAACTCATAAATGTTATCACTGGGCAAATATTACAGGAATGGGAATGCTAAATAAAATCTAAGCGTAAACTTTTTTGTTTTATCTTCCTTTGAATTCTAGCTTTATTTTGAAATGAAATGCTGGATTTTCTGCTTGGGTCTCCAAATCCTTTTAGCATTATTTACAAATAGGATTTTTTATCTTTTTTTTATTTTTTCTGAATACATCAGAATCTGAGTTCTATTTTAAGGCCATCTTATGAAAGGAATGAACAATTGAGGCAAGGTGTCTTGATATATGAGCCAATGAGTGATTCTTCTATATGTGTTATTGCTGTTAGCACACAGAAAAGAGCCTGAATTTAATTCTCAGTCTGTTACATAAAGTAAATTTTGCTGGTTTTAACCTTAGACCTTCTTCAAAGTGAAAACAGATCTGTATATCTCTGTTATTTATCATCAACATAACATATGTGGTACCTATTCTGAAAACTGACTCAGAAACACCGGTAAAGCCCACGGATATCTGACTGCATGGAAAGCTGCCAATACAAAGCATAAAAAAGCATAGGAACAATTGCAATCTCAGTTGTATCAAAGATCCAAAGTATTTGAAGTAGACTTCTTGTATGGTCATGAACTGAGATGCGAAATAAATTATGTAGGGGATTGCAGACACATAAATCCAAATTAAATCCTCAAAATCTCAACTCAGCCATCCATTAAAGTTACCATATTTCTTTTAATATTGAAATTTAAAGTTCCCAAAGTAACAGAAGGTCTTCAGCATGTCCAGAAAGCACCTCAGTCTTGATAAGGCAAAGCAGCTCAGAGCATGGGTCCTGTTGGGATGATCCAAACTACATATTCCCGCCTCTCTTTCTCCTCTGAAATCTTAAGTAGTTCCACAGTTATGGTATGGCTTTCCATAATACATATAACCACTTTCAAAGGTGGCAGCACATTCTTTTTTCTACTTTAGGTTGGTCTTAGAGCACTTGTTCAAAGTATGGGAGTCTCGGCTCAGTGCCCTTCCCTGCCTGGGAAGATTCAAAGCCATAGCTTTGACTTTGCACAGCCCTCGTTACCTGAAACAGATTGCTGTCAATAAGAGTTGTTGTTTGTCATTATATGGTGATTGAGAATTATATAGCAGTCCCTGGGAGCAGGGGCTAAGGTTCAAATCTTTACCCATGTTCTGCTAAGCTTCCATATCCAGCCTAATTCATCCTGCAAGTCTTTTAATTTGCATTGAACTTGCTTTCTCCTGGCATCACCCATCACCCACTAGCACCTCTCTTTACTTCCCCTTTCTTATTTTCTCTTGAGCCCAGGTGCTCTGGAGAGAAGTTAGAACAACAGGATGCTGAAAACGTTCTGAGGAAGACAGATCAGCCACTTAACTGCACCATGAAACAGAGACAGAAGCAATATCTGACTCTGTCAAGAGGAAATGGGATAGAAATGGTTCAGCAGGTCCTGAGAATACAGACAAAAGAAGGGGGCAGGTGTAGTCATATGTCTGCATTGGCTTTGATTAAACAGGTACAAAAATTTAGGAGGAACACCACCAATATTTTTGAACTAGAACATCTGACAATCTTGCATTTGTAAATTTCTTAATTTCATGTAGTAATTGCAATGGCTGTTGCTGTTGATTTTTTTTTTTCCCTCTTAAGTAATTTTCTTCCCAAGCAGTTATTTTCTTCCTAAATTAGAAATTGATTCCAGTCTTTGCTTTTCAGTCAGATTCTTAGCTGAGGTGGGAGTAAGAGTTGATGGGGTTTACGTTAATGATAAGTGTGTTGAGCAGTGGAAAAAATCAGCGAGAGAACTATGGCTAAGTCAGCAGCACGTGAATGTGTTTTATGGTAAGCCCATCTCAGAAGGGCACATTAAGGGAAAGATAAAATTTTATTGATATATCGTAAAGCAAAATTGCAAAACGTTTCCTAATCATGAGGAATGTGATGCTGAGTGACTCAAATCCCTACAAAATGAAATCAAGAATGTTAATATCAGCAATATGGAATGACTGCTGTTCCTCGTTCTAACAGAAATTTGAAATAGCAATTTATCAGGGTAGAATTAAGAGAATATCTTGAGAGAAATTGTATAAATAACATGGATTGATTGTCTTTTTTGAGTAAAGAGGAGAAGGTACTTAGGAAAAATTTATCAGCAGTGTATAACTGTTCACTGAAAATACAAGGAACGTGTGGAGTCAGATTAGGGTTGATCTTGTTGCTTCAAATACTAGCAGTAAGCAACAAAATAGGTTTAAAGTATCCATAGGTTCTCAGACAGAGTTGGGGCAGAGTTTCTAGGGTAAAAATTGAGCATCTTCATTTAGCACAATGATGCTTCTAATTGACATTTTGCTGAAGCATACAGAATTTGTCTGTATAATGGCCACAATTTTCAATAGGCATTCTTGTCTTCTATCTAAAAGCAAAGCCAACATCCGTGTCTGTTTTAAAATTGAAGTTACCTTTTTGTCACAAGTAGAGGACAGAGTTATGACTGCATACAGTGTATAGGCTCAGCTATTATATAAGCAAATATGTTCTCCTAGCAACGGAGGATTTTTGAAAGCATTACAACAAAACCAGTGTTGCCATAAGTCTTGGAATGGACAGAATTGGTGTTGGCAAATGCTCTTGAGAGAGTCAGATCAGGAGAATGTTTAACTCCAATGCACATTTCTTACCATAGTATTTCCTCTTAGCCTAGATCTTGACCCCTTATACACACTCACTTCATTTTATCTAAAGTCGTCCCCTTGTTTAGAAGGACCTGGGTAAAAGGAGGAAAAGGCTCGTGTCCTGGTGACTGGTAATTCCTCCTGTCCTTTTTACAAATACCTTAATTATGTCTTTGATACTCCTCCACACACAATTTATTCTGACAATTCTGTGCAGACTTAATCTGACTTAACGAGTTAATGGTCGTTGACTTTCATTTAAGACGCTTACTGTTTTCAGTTTCTGTATTACATTTGTCTGGCACGCTGTGAGAGAACTGTCAGTAGCTGCTCTCAGCTGACTAAATGGTAACCGATGTGCGAAACACCAAAGTCTCTGAAAAGTCTCTCTGCTATTGTTATCTCTCAGTGTCATTGCTGCTTCTGAATTCTGGTTAGATCTCTACTATTGAGTGGGATGTTTGGTACAGCATCTCTCTCTTTCTTGCATTTTATGGGGTAGTTGACCTAAATCTGACACGAGAAACTGAACTGTGAACAGTACAGTCACTTTTTCCCCAAGCTTACTGGTCTCCATGCTCAAATTCAAGTCCAGAGCGAACACTGGACATAGTTCTTGGCAACATCTACCATCCACTGCCATTGAGCAGCAGCAAATTTCACAGCTTTGCTTATGACTTTGTGCTGTATTAAATGATCTTGTATTATTTGCATTTTACCTATATGTATACAGAGGTAAAGGAGAATCAGAGGTCCTTGGAGAAAAGCTTTTACAGGGCAAGATGAAAAAAAACCCTTTTTTTCCCAGGAGTTTTTGTTAAGTCATGATGCTTTCTAGGCCTTAGTTACAATAGAATGACTGAAGTGTCTATGGTCAAGTTGTGCCCTCATCTGTCTCAGCCAGGTACATCAAACTTGGTTAGATAACAACTGTCACATGGAACAGGTGTTTTGTAACCCTGGAATGAATTACTGCTTCCATATAATAGTCATTAGAATCAGCTGCTGAGAAATACTGCAGGCAAGAGTGATTGCATGAAGAACCTAGTTCATGTAAAATTCATTCCTTTTCTTCATGAGCACTGAATGTGCTCTTGTCCCCAGTGTTTGGGGGGGAGGGGTTCCTATTAGAAGTTTTCTCCTACTGAGTCACACTCAATTTGACTTCTTCCACCAGTGAAATTTTTAGTTGCTTCTTGAATTTGATTTTACAGCTTTTCCCAGACTCTTGCTCATGAAGATACAGATAAGGTAACTATTTTAGGAATTACCGTGTAACCCCTTAGTTGAACTCACATTTGGTATTTACACCCTGATAAATTCACTCTCTCCGTAGGAAGAGCAGGGGAATTTAGGATATTTACAACTAAAAATACATCAGTCGTCTTTGCATAAATTTAGATAGAAATAAAAGCATTTTCCTGCCACAAATGTTCCTTGGAACACAGTTCTTTCCATCTGGTTTACCCTCCTGAGACTGAAAAGCTGCCTGCGTACAGATTACATATGAACCTAATGTCTAAGCTTCCCTTATAATTAATAAATGTAGTCTATGGATCCTAGGGTCATTCAGCTCACCCTAAATTAAACACCTAAATATTCAGTTCCTTGCCCATAGACATCTAGTGTCATCTGAGATACTTGAAAATATTATGGTGTCCAGCTGCTGCTCCTGAAGGATGCTGATCTCTCAGAGGTCTTGTGTCAGTTCTGTCAACTGAGTATGAGCATTTCTGATACCATGGAGCATCTCAGTTGTCATTGAGGCATATCTAAGTTGAAGCAGCTACATCCAGCACCTTTGGCTGATAGCTAAATACTTCTTTCAGGCTGCAGTAACCGTAACGGAAACTTAGGCACCTAGGTCACATCTGTTCCCCTACATCTGAACTCCTAAATTTAGTTATATTAATTTAGAGCTGAATTCTACCCTACTATTATGGAATTCATTTAATCTGAAGGTAGGTATCTACATGGATCAGATGATTTGCCTTCTGGAATGGAGAACTAGCTTTGATAGCTACCTTAGAAATATGTAAAACTAGTCATTTAGCCTCTGCTGCTCTGTTCTCACAACATCTTTGGGAACAGGAGGACAACTGGTAACCTTTTGGCACATATGGTCACAGGTTAAATCATAATCATGGACCTAAGTATGGAAACCACTAAAATGTAGGAAAAGTACCCTAAAAAACATACATTACATATGTGCTTCCCTGATTCAAGAAATCGCAGTTGTAATCTGCTGTTGAGTAGATGCATGTTAAACAGGAGTAGCCAAGAAGCTGGACAAGTTCTGCAGATAGGTTGTGAAGTCTTTGTTCTTTCTGCCCATGAGCTATTACTGTGTCTATTTTTGTCTGGGAAGACCCTCCTGAGACTGAATATGGGTAAAAAAGATGGTAATAGAAGTCCATAGACCATGTTGAGGAATATGGCTAAAGCTTGACTATCTCACTTCTACCTTTCCCATATCCCAGGTTTTTTATTCATATCTCAAAATTTTTTTGGCTTGTAAGCATTTTGAGTCAAGAACCATCTCTTTTCTTTTTTAGAATTTTATTTCAAGCATGTAGCATGCATGGCTTAACCAGGTTGAGACCAGCAGGCACTACTACAATGCAAAGTAATGACATTGTAATGACATCCCAAAAAGAAGAGCTATGCTTCATCATGATTAATTTAACCTGGCTCTTGACATAAATTATAACAGTCTTTGTACCAACTCATCACAGAAGAAAGCATTAGATAGCACTTAAAATGGTACATATCCCCTCGGGGTGCCTTTGCAAAGAAAAGAGTTTGTAGCTCTGCACAAAACTAGGACTGAAAAGACCCCAACGAAATGTGTCCCTTCCTCTGGCAGCTCATACCTTTCAGTACCGGCATAAACCAGGAAACCAACACACCACAAGGACTTAGGTGTGAAACCTAAGCCAGATATTAGTCATTGCTAATTATTATTTAAAATCTACAGGCTGGTGATTGTTTTTACAAATTGCATATCTGACTATATTGCAAAGAAAGTACAAGGAGACGTATCGCATCACAGGAAGGAAAAACATATTGGTCTTTATCTGCACCTACTGCACCAGCATGCCCACGCGCTGCCAGGCTCTTACCACTCCTGCAGCATTTCTTTTGCGGGTATCCAGGCTTACTCAGGTAAGAGGCATTCCAGAAACCCCTGCTCTTCCTTTTAGCGCCACGAGGAGCCCAGAAAGTGCCAGTGGCAGCTCTCTAGTCTTAATGCTAAGCACCTGAAGACCGGTAAGATGTAACTGTGATTCTTTGGTATAAACAAATGATTAAAAATTTCAAACTCTGAGAGGGTCGTGCAATGCATTTTCGTATCACATCACATGAGGACGTAGTGAAATCCCTGAGAATAATTGCAGGCAGACTTTTGGCATCACCTCCAGCCACAGTTTCATTGAGTGTTGGGAGACTTATTTTTTATTTCTATGCTCTCTGGAAATATCAGAACAATACAGAAATAAATAGTGCAGGAGTTACTGATTCCTCGTTAGAGAGTCTGTCTTTGTAAACTGCCTGCCACAGCTTTGCAGAGCTGAGCACTGCTTTAACCTTTAGGTGGTTTTAGCTTTAAACTTCCAATTGTATTCTGGTTAGTTTGGTACTTTCTAATGCATATCTGTCTTCACACCATTTACAGAAATATTGCTGTGAATCTTCACAAATATTTGACCTATTTTAATAAACTGCCTGATATTTTTGTTTGAATCTAGATGAAATAAAGAGTAAATAGGCAAGGATGGAGCTTAGCATTTGTGAAGAAGGACCATGAATGTGTGACAATGCTGGCCTCCTGTATTTTTACAGACAGCAACTTACCATACATCCTTTGACAAATATTGTTACTTCCCTGTGCCTCAGTTTCCTGAACAGCAAGATTGTGATTATATGATAATAACTACCAGGAAAAAAAAGGCACATATAAGATAGGATTCCAACGCATGCATGCAGCTTATCTGCATTACTCCGGTTTTCATATTTAAAATATTTAGTTGAAAAGGTGACTGGATCACAGTCAAAATAGTTACTCATTCAAGAAGAAGAAACTTAATTTTGGGGGTACATTCCCATAAGAAAACAAAAGTTAAACATTTTGAAAATGACACCTTTTAAAAAGAAGGGTTAACTTCTGAAACAGATTTTCAGAATATGTCTAATTTGCCATCACTTGAGGTTTTTAAGTACAGAATTAATATTCTGTAAAAGATCCTCTGCTTTCAGTCATATTACAGATCTTCCAAGTGTTCAGTTGCATACTTAGGAAGACTGATTTTCCGTAAGAAAAAAAATTACTGCCTAATGTAGAGTAGCCATGGTCCACACAGGTTAGAGATGTTCATGCTAGTTTCCTCTAGCCTTAGAAGCTATAAACCCATGAGTTTGCTGAGATTTAAAAAAAAAAAAATTGCAAAACATTGTGCATCCTTTAATTCATTTAATCATTCCTTTGCTTTGTAAATAGTGTCCATTTAAAATCCTAGCTCTCTAAGAACTTTTCAAGTGCAAGTTTAATATTTTCCTCATAAAGTATATACATGTGAAGTAGATAAGATTTCTCAGGATTCCCTTAAGCAGGTATTATTGCACGTACCTTGCCTTTGCTTCAGCATAGGCAAGTTTCTGATTAAGACAGGACTCTTTTTCTCTATTATAGCTGATAATTGGATGAGATTCTCTTCTCAGAAGTTACTGTAATGGTACCTTTGTTCATATTCTCATCTTAACTAGAGGCCTGATTGAGCCACTCAGACAAACAGGCTACGTTGCAGGTAAGCAATCTGTGAAAGGACTGATCATTTAGTAATGCTGATACTGTTTCTGTAGACATAAAGTAGGAAAAAAAAATCTTAGTGCCTGATCCTTAATTTCTGTCTCTTTTTTATTGCACAGAAAACAAAGGGGATCCATTAAAGAATCTTTAATAAAAGAAACCCTGATATCCTCTATATGACCCCTGTTATATTTGGGCTGAAAAAAAATCTTTTGGCGATTTTCACCAGATGGCTGCTTACACCTGCAGCAGTCCCAGAGTGCTCTCAATGACCCTTCACCATCTAAGTATAGTAGAGAGGCAGGTGAAAGCAGCGGCTCCAGCTCTCACCAGGATGCTGAGATCCATGCTGCAAGGGAACAGCATGGACCGTTTCCCCGTTGGTGCTGGACTGTCCCCAGTGACCTTTAAAGATCAAGGAGGTGGAGTTCCTGCTGCTTCCTACTAGACTCTGGTGCCACCTGAGGGAACTGTCTAATTGCCCCTAATGACTGGTTTGAAACCAGTTAGGGAGGATTACAATCAGTGTCTAATATGAATGTCAGCATCATGCCAAGCAAGGACTTTTCTGCTATTTAGTTTTGTTTCCATCTGAAAAAATAATTCCTTAACATGTTTGACAGTGTTTATCCATTACATTTATTTTGGGCTTTGTGCTGATTAAAAATAGTACAGTTGAAGACTCTGGCCTCTCTTGTTCCCACTATTTTATTCCTCATCTCTGCCTCTGCCACCATCTGTCCTATTACTCCTCAGTCAGGTCTACCTTGCAGGCTCACAGGAGTCATCTCAGTGTAAGCTCAGACTCTGGTTCTCCTCCCATGGGAGGACAAAGTCCAGTAAGACTCCAGCAGCAGATGAAAGCTGACCTGAAAAGAAATAAAGGGCTTTGGGACTAAAAAAGGGAATCTGTAAAAATGATGCCACCAGTACTATCTTAAAAATAAGACTAAAATGAAAGAGGAAAATGGATAATAAGCTGTGGAGAAATCAAAGGAGGGACGGAGGACTCTCGTGGAACATTGAGTGGAAACTTGCACTGACTTCCAGAGTGACAGCAATTGCTGGAAGGAAAAAAATTAAGATGACCAGACTACTACCAAACATTTTCTATTAGAATAAAAATATTAAGCTCAAAATATCAGGGCAACATTTGCCAAAAATAGAGCTGAGAAAACCAAAGCATCAAACTGTAATCTAAATGGAAGCGGCAGTAGCAGATGAAGCCACATAACCGAGTGAGGTATTGTTATATCATCTGGAAGCTAGACTAAATATTATTTCAAGTAGCTAAGGGTTTCATAGAGCTTAGTACATGTGCAGGATGTCTCCCATGCAGACTTAGGGCTTTGCAGAGGCAGAGGAAGGTGTTAAATGGTGGTGGTGGGCTCTGGTCATGAAATAAAAGGCAAGAACACATTTTCTGCATGTATGTGGGGTGATCCATGTAAAAATCAGTAGTTAGGAGATCTTGCAAAAGGGCTTTTATAAATCAGTAACAATAAATTATGTACTAATCTACTGGACTTAATAATATTTGAGCATAATGTAAACAGATGACTGGTGTCATCTGTTGTGCAGGCTGTGAATTAATGTTCTGGTGGCCACAAAATAGTAAAGGAAATCTGGATTTTTTTTTCTAATTTCAAAGAACCAATTAGTATTTTGTCATTTTAAATACAGAGTTTTTATGCCTGCCTGTGAGAAGGCTATATCATCCAAAAGATTTGATCTTTTTCTCCAGGTGTTTAGAGTGGTCACTGCTTGCTCTTCAGTTTTGTAACATGTCTAACTCCTTGCGCCTCTGAATTTAAATGGCAATTGAAATGGTCTTAGCTGAGACACATTGTGGTAAGGCAGCCATCTGTTTTAAAAGTGGTCCAATAAAACTGATTTTCAGTCATTGACTTAAAATACCGTTTAGCTTTAGCTCCCTTCATTCTATTATATTTTTTTTATTACTGATTTTTAATTTAATTTATTTTTTGTCTCACATCACATGGAAAATAGAAGGCTCAGAGTCTGTAAGCTGAAATGAAAAAAAGTCAGAAACTATGTAATGGTACAGCTCGAGATTCAGGATTTCCAAAAATACCAAAGGCATGCCAATAAGCACATTTTTCACCCCAGAATAATCAGAAATCTTGCAAAAATATGAAATAAGTTCATTTTTATTGATTTTCTGAAATAAAACTTTTTCAGGACTGGGAGACATTGACAATACTTGACACAGAAAGTATTACAAGGCATATTTACAAAGTGTAACTGAGGAATAGAACAGCAGAGGAAAAATTACACTGCCCTAATGAATCCTTCCTAGACATTTTCCTTCCCTTCCCACCCTCCGATGAGTCCTGATGTCTCAAACCTCCTGTAAGGTTTCAATGATCCCTCCCTTGATTCCCCCTGGTTTCAATGGGAGTTGCCAGGAGTGGGCAGCTTACAGATTCAGTCACCAAATGTATTCACTCCTCTTGCTGACTGCTGCAACCAGTAACTGCAGTAAGTCACGCTATAACATATTTTTGGAGTGAGCAGCACTTGTTTTTACAACAAAGAGCCACGTAAGTGCTTGCAAAGACAACAAGGAAGGGAAAGACACCTCTTCATTTTCTCCCCTCCCTTCCCCAGCAGCTGGGTGACACCACTTCTCGTCTCCTCCAGCTATCCTGCAGCCGGCTGCCCTTTCATCTCATGGCAACTTGCCCTGGACAAAATTCTCCTTTCCCTCTGGTGGTGGCAGGTTATGGCTTACCCATCATACAAGGAGAGCCAGACGAGTGAGAAACCCTCCTGATTCCTTCTTCCAAGAGTATATTGTTTATATTCACCCTTCTCCACTTTCCGGCAGAGCACAGATTTTTATCCCTGCCTCAGCAGGTCACTTAGGGGGTTGCAGGCAGATGGTTCACTGTCACACCCAGATTTCCTTAATCCCTCCTTCCCCTTGAGGGCAATAGCTACTATGCCAGCTAAAATTGCAACTAGAGCACTACTTACTGAATTTGCTTTGCCCATAGCCTGCTGATACGGAAGTTCATACATATGCACAGATTAATTTTCAGTGAAATCTCTGAATTTCATGACTAAGTCCAAGTAAGGACTTGGGTGCTTTAAAATTGAATTAATTAGAATGGTCCCAGTTCCCGTGACTGTTTTTTTCCCTCAGTGACTGCTTGTCTGTGGATTTTACGCTGTTCACCAAAGCGAGGATCACCCCTCCAGGCTGACCACCCTCAGCATGGGGCTGTAGACCTGTGCTTGTTTTGGAGCCATGTTCTTGCACCGGTCTTTCCTGTGGCAAAACATCCACAAGATTGGAAAACGTTTGAGATGAGGCTGCCTGTGCAGGAGATACGTGAAACCATTTTAGGCGGAGAAAAAGACCCGATCAGATCCCTGCTCCCTCCATGGCTGTACTAACCTCAGCTCTTACATGGCAATTCCGCCCACAGTGTGAAAGAAAGCAGTGAACAACTTTCAAGAACTTAAAACCAGATGAAAACAACCTCCAGGGAAGACTGTGGGCTCCATATCTTACCTAGGAGAAATTTCTGCAGCCTTCATTCAGGCAATTCCATGTTAGCGAGCAAAGGGCTTTTAGATGCAAACTTCCTTGTCCTTTTCTGCTGGCTCCCTGATTCCTCTGCTGATGGTCTGGGCTTCGTTTTAGGATGCTTGTCCCTGTGAACTAGAGAGGGAACACAAGTACCAACTCAGGGCTCTGTATTTCGTAGAAAGGGCAGGTACAGAAGAGTTACTACACAGTGTCTGAGCTACTCGTAAAAGCACCAGCAGTTCCTACACGTGAGTAGAGCCAGGTCCTGAGCAGAAGAAGGGTAGGTCAGGGTGGAGAAGCTGTGGCGCTGAGCACTGACCAGAGCTGACATGCTTTAGCACTGCCTTGGTTACGGCACTACACTACTGCACTGTGATAATAAGCCACAATCTGGGGCTCGAGGCAGCTCCCTCGTGTCAATGCTGTTTAACTTCCTCAAGTCTTGCAGGTAATTGCTACAAAAGTAAAAAGCACACGTGCCATAAAAACTGCCACAAATTTGCCATTATTCGATCAACAAACTGCAGAGGTCTCTCCTGTCCTTTTCTACACAGCATTTCTGTTCCTGTTTGAAATTGGTTTTGTCACCAGTGACAGGTTGCAAACTACCTTACCTTTAGAAAGTTGACCGCTTCAGGCTCTGCATCCATTACTGTCATTTACCACATTGGAAGAAATGTAGAAACACCTGCTGCTTCCACACGGCATGCTACGAACTTCCTACGACAAAATCCGATGTGATGTTTTGACAGCGAACACTGCTTAGCATGCAAGGCTTCTGAAATGAGCCACTTAATATGCTGGAGTCAGCGGACAAACTACAAATAGCTGCCTGCTTTCTCAAAACATTGAATAATTTAAGTTCACAAATTCACTTTCACTAATTTTTAGAGAGAATGAAAATGAGTTGTGTCCTTTGGGAGGGGGAAAGAAAGTTCTACCTGAGATAGGCAAAACGCCATCACTGAAGTAAAAAGACTGAAGAATGGCAACTTCCCAGGGTTACACAGGAACAGCACAGAGCAGGAGTATTCAACCCTATTTTTTCAGGAGGCACAGATCCTTCAGGAGCTTGGCACATGCCGTTTCACACACGCAGGTAACAAATTTGATTTTTCTTTTTCACTTTGGAAGCAGCCCCTGGAGCGCCTGGTTGGAAGCCACAGATTTAGGACTTCAGAAGAAAGGAAGGTACTAAGTGTGCCCCACTTTCTGGTTAGTGGGAGTGAGCAGGCTTTGTGAAAAAATACATTGTGTCACGTTGAAGTTATGTATAGACTACAATAAGTAGATGTCTGACCTCAATGTCTAACCTGAAAGCACAGAAGGGGCTGTGGGGCTGAGAACCCCTGTACCCGGCTGTGCAGTGCTTCGTCTTATCGTTCCTGCTGCATGGCCATTGGGTTTTTTTAATGAAGTAAATGTTCATAGAGATACCAATCTGGGTCACTGAACTCAAATCATTCTTCAAGCAATTTAGTCCAGTAATATTAAAGAAGAGCTCAAGTGGTTTTGAATCATTGATACATGTGATGATCTTTTATTCATTATTTTGAGTGCATTATTGGTTGTATCTTTTGCTCGTTTGCTCAAATGGAGTTCAGTTGCATTCAGGAGCTGAAAGTTTGTACCATCTGACAGTTGGTCTGGCAGCATCTCCTGGCCTCCAGGGGATTAATTTCAGAACCTTAATCACTGTGCATGTTTGCTGGTTTTCAGTGACTGGCCAACATCCGAAAGGGAAGACGTGGACGCTGAACTAGCCCCTACCCTGCTGGTTTCTTCAGGCCACGAGTGCAGAGAGAGCACGTAGGTGTCCATCACAAGTGCAGGCTTATTGGGGTGAGTGGTGGAGGAGGAGCATTTAGAGCTTTTGCCATCAGCCATGCTCCTTTTAGTGTCAAGCATTTTTATATTTCATAAATGATTTCCAGGGAATAAATTCTTGTCTCTCTGACCCTATCCAAAATGTTTTCTTAAAATAAATCAGTTGATTTGAGGGCTTGAGAGTGCTTTTAACAAATATTTGTACTTTTACTCAGATTAATAAGTCAAGCACATGCGTTATTATCTGCTGGTAGTTCCTTTTCCTTCAGCAGCCTCATGAAGCCCTCATCTCATTTTTGTGAGGACACATGTCAGACAGTCTCTCTCCAACTTACTTGAATGTAACGCAATTTAATGCAGGTCATGCAATCAAAGAAGAGCATACAAGGCCAAGCAGCTGCATTTTTCTGTTCTGCCTAACACTGACAAGGCCTCTTAAGATAAGGGAATTGAAAATTTCTTATGATATTTGTGCCTTTTCATGAGAAAGGTAGTTTATTCCAGCCTCAGAAGCTTGCCACCCACAACTTCTGTGTTAGCACTCGGGGTTTTGTAGTGAAAGGAGCGAGGGAAAAAAAGAAGGCATAAATGCAGTTGCATTAGATAAAACTGCCGGTAGACGGGCAAAAGCAGTCTCACACAATGTTATAGAGCAACACTGTTGTCTTTGCTGGCCAATTTACAGAAAAATGCTGAAATAGAGTTCCTGGTCCAGCGTAGTGTCTTCATTTATCAGTATGACTCTCCCTCCCGCATTAGGACAATTTGGCAAGCACATTTTCTTGCAGTGCAAATTTTGGGAGTTTCAAAAATACTAAATCTATTTATCAGTCTAATCTATTGATATCTTTCTTAAAAGCCTTTTTGTATAAACGGTGTTCAACCATCTCTTCTAGTTCAAAGAGGCTTATCCTATCCTAATCAGGTTTTCCATATGTATAACTTGGCAAGTATTTTATATTAAGGGATAAATTAACCAACAAACATAAAGAGAAAATAATAAGTTCTCTTCTCTAGAGAGCTCACTGAATGTGAAAAGAAGATTAATGATAGCCTCTTTTTTCTACACCTGAAGGTGAAAAAGCTGATTTTATTTATAGGACTTTTTGTTTATGAAGAAAGAAGTATTGGAGGAAAGACTACATTAAAAAAAGAAAAGGATTTTATTCTATTTGTTTCTGCATATTAACTTCCCAAAATTTTTTTTTCTTTTGCAAGTGTCCTGTGACTCCATGTCAGTGTTCATCATCCCAGACTGATAAACACCCTCGCATGCTGAAGAGTTTTGTTGTGGGTGTGTTATGGTTTGAGAAACCCACAACAATTTATTGTCGTTTAGACAATTATTCTATCAACCAATGTCCCCTCCCCACCCAGGAAGGGAAATCAGGGAAAAAACAAGGAAACCTGGTGGCTGAAATATAAACAGATTTAATAGAATAAGACTAGATAATTAACATTAATAACACTAAAGAACCAATATTGATCCCAATACCAATATAAAATACACAAGGATTATACTCAGCCCATTCTATCAGTAGGAAGCTGTGCTCTCCCAGCAGTGGACAGCAAATGTTGGACACTGCGAGCACTATGGCTTCGGGAGGAAGGGAAGGCCACAGGGGCAAGAAGTTCTCTGGATCGCCACCATCAAGGGAGAGAAAGCACTTTGCAGCAAGCTTTCTAATTTATATTGAATGTGATGTTCATGGTATGAAATCATCCTGTTGGCCAGCTTGGGTCAAGTGCCCAGGTCTCGCTCCTCCTCATCCCTGCACCTGGCTAACTTGAAAAACACTGAGACCTTGAAACCCACACACCAGCGCTAGATATGAAGTAAATTTTTTCACAAATTCAGACACTAGTCTTCCAAAAGTGCAGTTTTCCCAAGCATTAGAAGAGAAATTAGTCCTGTGTCGCTCAAACCAGGACAGGGTGCCATGTCCTTAAGCAACAGACAGGTTCTCTGGAGCCCAGAGCCCGAAAGTGCCCTGCATGTATGAGCAGTGATTGCCCAGATTGCCTGTTTTGGGTACAGAAAGGTGTAAGTCAGTCAGATGGAGGTGCTAAAAGCTAGATAGAAACTCTGCTTCTGTTTGATTCCCAAATCCTTGCTTTACCGGTTATTTTCTTGGACTAGGCAGGCCGACTGTTTAATCATTCAGTAGGCTCTCATTAAAAATATTTGGAAGTCTTGATGTTACATTAGCCAATACAAACAACATTATTACATTCTTACTACCGCTTTCCTCTCCTTCTCCCCTGTCACTTCTTAATCCTATTTAGGTCCTGGGCTCTGAACATCAGGAATACATCCATATATGTTTGTGGAGTGCCAAAATATCATGAGGACCTTTTCTGCTTTGACTTAGATTCTGGTGTAATACAAAAAATTAATGATAATATTAGCTCCCAGCTCCTTCTTTTGAGCATTAGGTAGGTGCATTTGCTCAGCCTCCATGGGCAGTTATCATCCATTTATAATTAGGCTTAGCTATTTCACTGTAGGATTCTGTGCACTTTTCCAGCTGGCATATAAACAATACTTTCTTAATATTCTCAGAAAACACATCTTTCCCTGCCTGAGGTATTTCTTTAATGTATTACCCTCATGTTTTCTAGGATAGCCCAATTCTACACTTTTATGTTTACAGAAGTTGTTGGATTCACCTAGAGCAGGGACTCGAAGGATAGTGTAACCGCAATGTGAAGGTCTAACATGCTCAAGTGTTAAAACTGGTAAAAATTCTAGTGCAAACCTATGCCCTTGTAAGGAAAGTTGTTCTCCGGAATTACCTGGAAGTCATTAAGGTGCTTGTTAGCCTGTTAATTGAACAGGCAGGCTAGTCCTGTTCTCCTCACAATTTCTAGCACTCCCACCTGGGTGAAGCTAAATGGTGGGCAAGCAGTGCTTGTTGTGATGATGAAAGACATTTTTATGCATTACGCTGCATTTTCTTAGATCCTTGAATTAAATATGCTAAAATACTCAAATATAGTGGCAGCAAAGTGATATATACCATAGGTATATGGTAACCAGCTTTGGGCAACAGGGAAAGATACTGTGCGCTATCATGCAAGAATCCCAGGCGTACCTTCCAGGAGCAGGCGGCACCTGCATGCCATTTTTGCTCCCTATGTATCTGTTTGCAGCTTTTGTTTTTAGGCTATTATACTGAAAACCTTTTCCTATTTCCAACATACATTAATTTGCGTTCACATGGGACCACGCTCTGCCTTTGCTACCAACTGGATGCTGAACAGTATCTTCCTTTTCCAAATAGAGGTGTTGCTCAACGGGAGCAAAGGAATTTGGATGCAAACCCATAGTTACCCAGTGGGAATGAGGAATCATTTCTTACCGTCTCTCCGCAATTTCAGCTTCAGTGAAACACACGGGGTCTTATGTGCAGCTTCCATTATCTGTGCAGGGAAGGTCTTTGCTGTTTTCCCATAGCTGTGTTATTCTGCTAGGAGAGCTGTGAAAACATGCCTGTATTTGTAGGCTTTTTAGACAAACATTTTCTCTGATTTGCCCCGGGTCTGCTTTGAGTTTAATTTGGAAACCTTTCCAACTCAAAACTAATGAGGGTACATGTCTCTGGTGTGAGGCAATTCTGTAGCGAAACACGACGCTACCTCCACATAAGAGCTATAGGGTATGGTATTATGCCTCGTAGACTTTCCTCAAGTTGTGCCAATTTTTGCATGGTGCCTACATAATACAAAGATTGTGTATATTGTAACTGGGTCAGCCATTAAAAAGATTTCCATGTTAGTGAGAGGACAAGGTAAGGTCTGCTAGAAGTTTGCGCCAACGAAACATCCTCACTTCAAATCTTCGTTCACAGTAAGATGGTGTGCTAGGGCCATTCCAAAAATAACCCCTCTGCTCATACTGCCTACGGACAGGGAGGCAGCCTTTCAATCTTAACTCGCCAAGTCCTTTTTAAAAATCAATCACATACTAATCCCATTCAGCAACTTGCTATGGTTGGAGACATAGTCATTAATACACAGACATAAAAAAATACCCTGATATCTGCCCTGGGCTGCACTCAAAACTTCATGTACAACAGCGGGGCTCAGTTAAATGCTCAATTACTGTGAATACCCTGAAAATCTGGCATTTCCAGTGATCAGACATGCAAGTTAGGTGCTCCACACAGCCTTTTGCAGACTGCTGTTTTGCAAATCAGGCTCTACAAGGCCAGAAGCAAGTCAGGAAAACAAGTGAGACAAGGGGCAGCCTGGATGACTGCTTGTGAAACCCTTCTGTTGGAATCAGGCTCTGCGCCAGCTTTTCCTTTTCTATGATGTTTTCCTTTCAGGTTTGGGTCCACTGTCTACCTCTGCCTCTTTTGAAGATTTTTTTTCCTTTGAACATTGCGTTCTTGCTTCACAGGGAAGCAGAGCCATGGGAGCACCAGCAAAAAAACACTTGTAGCTCCAGCATCCAGAGTTCTGGCCTCTCACTTCATTTGCTTCGGGCTCCTCGCACATATTCAAACCACTTACAAGCCCAGTCACTGCTGGCAGCAGTGGCTTTGCCAGTTCCCAGTTTCTTTGAGCATTAGAGGTATTATTAGGGCATCACCTACTTCTGCAAGAGAAGGAAATTACTTGGAAACCTATGTAGCAATTGTAACCTAATTTCCTTAAAAAGATGGAGAGGCTTTTTTTTCTTTTTTCCTTAAAAAAATTGGATCCCAGCTTGATAATGCCTAAGAAACCTCTGAAATGCTTGCTGAGCTGGTTGAAATACATAAGCCTAAATTAGATTCTCTGCAGGCGGTTACAGAAACTTGAATCTGGAATATTGATCAGGTAAGAAGCATGGCTGTTGAAAAAACGTGGGCATGTATAGCTGTGTTCCTGCATTAGTTTTAGAGGGAGGCACATTTTTTTCTTGAATATAATTAATTTTTTTTCCTGCAACCCACGTGCCCCATTTGGAGGGCTATGTCATGTCTTAGGCTGCACATCCACACTGGGAAAAGAAAAGGCAATCAAAGGGAATCAAAACCTTTTCTAAGCCAAATCCCTGTCTGGAATGCATCAGACCATCATGCCGGCTGTCCCCCACCGCGCCACTGGTCAGCCCAGCCAGGTCCACCCAATGCTGGTGCCTGTCACCAGCACCTTTCCAAGCCAGCTCCTGCCCCTGGCAGCACCAAAGGCTGGGCACCTTCACAGTCTCTGGCAGGGACATCTCCCCATGGAGCGCAAGAAGCCTTGCCGAGGGTTGTCTCAAAACCACACCTAATTTTGAGTCTTCCCTTTGTTTTCTCCGGGGGGAGTCTTGTGCTTCCCAGCTACCACACTGGAACATCTGCTATTGGTTCCTCTGGAGCAGTGGCTGTGTGCTAAGCTGCTTGTGTTTTCAGGCATCTACTGTTTAAATAAGCCTATACGCCTTCAGTAGACTACACGCCCCAAGAAGCGTCCTTCTTTGGGTGAGTACGTTTTTTGTAGCACATTTTCAGAAGTTGAAAACTGCATGGAAAGTGGAAGATATTGCAACTGCCATGAGTGGTGGGTGCAAACCCGAGATCTCCCAAGAGAGTCAGCAGTCTCAGAAGAGTTTCCCAGTGTGCCCTGGCTGTGTACTGACGGCACGAATATCCGCTGCCGGGAAGAGTCCAGCAAGTCTGTGCTCCTGCTCTGAAATTCTCACGTACAGCGTAAACTCCCTGTGAAATGGGGAACTGCTACTTTTTTCAGTTTCAAAGAGGGATCAAAGCACAGCGAACCCAAGGAAAGAATCGCAAGGGGTGTCTGAGTGTGCATCTGCCTTTTAGGTATTAAAATTCATCGCTTAACTCCTAGACTCATCTTTCAGGAGCCATTTAATCCCAGAAACAGCTGTGTTACTGTAGCAAAATAATAACTTAAACCAGGTTCTTGTTAGAGGATTTGGCAGGCAAATAAAAGCATGTTCATTTTATCACATTATATTTTATACAATAGTTTGTAGTAAATTTGCATGGTATTCCCTCCATGTACCTTCTTTCCTACACAAGGACTAGACGCAAGATGGTGACTTCAGTTTGCGGCAGCTATGACATTATGAAAATTACTTTGCTTCCATGGCAGAAAATGAAATATTTTTTAAAAGATTTGGTTTGTCAGCAGATACATTTTGTTTTCATCTTTTTATCTTAAAGTTGGAACTGAATAAATGACAATAAAGACAGAAACTGACCCTTGGTTATTGAAAACTTTGCTTGCTGCCCATTTGAAAAATACTAGTGGGCTATTAATGGGCCAGTTTGAGTTCCAGCTGAGAACTGGTCACTGGTTTAATTACTGAAATGCACTACTGTTTAAAAAAGAAAGGTACTTCAAAAGAGGAAGACAAAATATTCTATGGAAAATTAAGATATTGTCAAAATAAGACCTTTCCCTGTAGGACCTTTGGGTCTAAGCTAGTCTGCTTTTTTCAGCAGAGGAATATAGTTCTGGAAAGTTTGTGAACAGCTCTTTTAAAATAGCGAAGGGGATGAGTCTAATGGAGTGCATGGCTGTCACGGGTTTTCTGATTAATCCTGTAAAATGGGCGGAAGATTGAGCAGCTGATTTACACGCAGCCCAGGATCCCTCTGCGGGACAGGAGGGCTTTGTGGAGACAAGGAGGAGAATGTGCTCCTTCGTGGCCACAGCAGAAAACGCTGCCCCAGCAGCCTAGGCAATTCAAAATTGAATGTCGAGACCGAAGGCTGCACAAGCGAGGCACTGCACGTAGCAACCTGTCTGAGGTGCCACGACTGAGGTTGCTGCTAACTTCTCTGCACAACAGAAATCTCATTGGAAATTTGGTGGTGAAGCACGCAGACAATCAAACTGCTCAAATCCTAAAAAAAACACATCATAGCTACAAAGACTCACAGAGAGTAGCTCTGCTTTAGGTGTATTAAGTCAATGGTCTGTTTTCTTAGGCTGTGGCGAGGGAGAGGCCAAATCTCATCTTTATTTGTTGGTACAAACTTCTGAAGGCAGGACAGTGATAGTTGGTTTAAAACAGTGCCGTGTGTCTGCAGGGGTGGTTTAAAATAATTTTGCCTTCTGCTGAACAAATACAAAAATGATGTAATAATCTGCTATAGTATCTTTAATGATCTGGTTCCTGTCTGTTCTACCCTTCCAGGTGGTCCAGTTCCTTTGTAAAATGAGATATTTTAACCCTCGTCATAGACAGTGTCACACAGACAACTGATCATAGTTTTCATGATTGCAGCATCATTTCATTACCACAGGCAGTGCCAATAGAATAAACTGAGCAATCAAAATCTCTCCATTTCTCTGCTGATGCTAATATTACACTGTACTGGACAGACCATTTAAGAAATCTTAAAATCAAAGAAAAAATCTAATTCTCCATGTAAACCACTGTCATTTGAACGACTTTGCTGCACAAACCGTAACGCTGATGGAAACCCAGAGCAGAATTCAGACCAGCTTTAAATACGTGCAACTCATCCCTTCTGCCCTGCCAAGTCATCAAAAGAGGAACACACAGACACATGAAATGATTCATGCAGGAAATCCAGAATACTGCAGAATTCATCCCTCTGCTGTGACAAGCTCATTTTAGTTTCATGCATTTTATTTCCAAGGCAAATAGCTTTCAAGGGAAGACACTGATGCTGAGTTTTATCCAGGTTACTCAGGATGTAGTGCGATTGCCATGCCTTGACACAGGCAAGAATTAGCAAATACAGCACAGTGTTTCATGAGTTCAGCGATTCTGCATTACAAACCTTCAGGCTGGAGATGTCAGCGCTGCAGACACTGTTTACACAGGAGTCAAGTTTAAGTCAAGGAAGCATCTCCCTGAAGGACTACTGGGCTGGAGTCAAAGGTTAAGCAGTGCAAAAGGAAGAATCTCTTACAAGCAATCACAGAGATAAATATATAAAAAAAAAAAAAAAAGAAGAAAAGAAAGAGGTAGAATATTTCAGCTTGGTACCTCACTGGTTTTTGGCCTGCCTTAATCATTTTTACTACTTCTGCAGTCACTTTCTGCTGTTACTGGCGTGAAAGTCCCATTTGCCTTTTTACAGTTTTTGAGCGAAATCCTGGAAAAAGGGCGATGCTGCAGGGCAGGCAGCAGTGGCGAGGAGTGCCTGCCGGGGCTTCCCCGGGGTATGGTGCAAGTCAGGGCTGCCCCTGCGCTTACCAGGGACGGTGGCAAAACCTGGAGTGCTTCTTCCCTGCAGTAACAGAAAACCAAATAACATGAAGCACAGCCCATCCTTTTCAGGCCACATGCATCTTCCCAGCCTCTCGATGGTCTCACCGTGGCAGTGTCTTCTCCTGCACATGCCCTTCTGAGGGGTCCCACATGTCCCACTGGTAGGGTCTGGCAAGCTCAACCCCCTCTGAACAGCCCCCCTGCCAACCCAGCGGAGCAGGCACCACGAGCGCTGGCATAGCACCCTGCCGCTCTCCTCCGCAATCCCCGCTGTGTGCACAGCGTGACCCGACTCGCCACTGTCTGGAAATGCTGGAAGGTATCTGTCAATTCACCTGTTTCTCTCAGCTCAGTAACACTTTTATGTCCCACGTCACCTGTTCTGATCTCCAAATTTCCCCATCCGATTAGACTGCGCCCCAGTACAGATGCAGGCAGCCCAGCCTGCTACAGCTTGGTCCAAGGAAGGACCAGGGAGCATCCAGACACCCTGTGGATGGATCAGGGTGAGAGTACATAGCCCTGCACAGAGCGGGAAGAGTCACATCATGAGGCTGAGGAACTTACAGGGCAAGGGACAGAGGGAGCAAAGCCCTTTTTCCTCCCCTCCTATATGGGTAAGGAGAGAAACCACTCCCACTCCTGAAGGACACCATGGGCAGGTTTCCTTTGCTGCTCTCTGAGCCCGCACTGGCTGTACTTTACTTTAAAAAGCCAGTATCTGGTTGCAAGGCACTGAAAAGCAACACAGGTAATCAAGAAAACGTAACCACTGGCCTCCTTTTTTTGTAAGGGTAACTTTACACTCAGTATTGGGGAACAAAAGCATGAAAACATAACCTGGATGCACCTGAGTAAGACAGAAATTAAGTACAAATTCACAGGAAACAAAATGGATTTTAAGTAGCATTTTAATCCACTTCTACTCCACAACCACGTCTTTTGAAGGGTTGGTTTGACAGCTCTGAAGATAAAAGGCACAACACTTTTTAGAAACAGTACAAAGGCTTTTAAAAGGCTTTCAGAGGCTTTTAATCCTACTTTTGTGTTCTGACAATCTTCCTCAATTAAATACTTCCTCAGCATCAAAGATGCCCTTGGCGCTGACAGGAGGTCTCTGTGGCACTTCTCCTCCTCAGAACCACCGCAGTCTTGCCCTGTCTTTGGGCGGGTTTCTCTGCCGAATCCTGTGGGTTTGCTCAGCGGGGGAGAGAGGCATGAGCAACAGACTTGGCTTTTCTTTGTTTTAGCTTTTTCAGGCATCAGAACACCCCATGAATAATTTTTCCTGCAGATTTCAGCCTCGCCACTCCTTCTCCCCTTTGGTACCCGCTTGGCCGATGCTCGCTGGTGTTTCTCACCATCACTCCTCCTTGTACTTGCACTATCCACAATCAATTTGATAAACAAACTTCTTAATACTGCCAACACAGAAGTGCCTAACAGCTTTTTTCCAAAATGCTTTTGTTTCTCTCTTTTAGTCCCAGGGTAAGTTTTGCTGACTGTAGTCTGTTGCACGGTAGGGCAAAAAATGGTAGGAAAGGTCTGTGACCCCAGGAGATACAGGGGGAGACAACAGTAACTCTTCTATACGGCTTCTTTCTCCTTCAGGCAGTGCACAGAGACAGGGCAAATGGGCAGCTGAAGAGAAGTTAGAGGAGAAAAGGAAGCCAGATTACAAAAATAAAGGCAGTTTCTCCTTGGGGATGATCTCGTATCTGAAGAACTGAACTCTCACTTCCTTGTCCTTTGTCTTCTGCTTGTTGTTACCAATGTTGTCACACAGAAGTCAGGAAGGAAACAGAACAAAACAAAACAATTTTAGGGAGATAATGCTATTTGCAAATATCTGAGAGTGCTAGTAGGAATCATCATTCTCCTTCTCTGTTAAGAGGTTTTTAACAGTATCTTCTTAGCATAACCTAAAAATGAAGGAAATACCTGAGGAAGGTTGGGTTCCTTCTGGTTGTTTAAAAGTAGCAATAGAGACTCATCTCAGAGCAGCCATTTAACTAGGACTGACTTCACACAAAGGAGATGCATTTCAGCTCCTATCAAAACCAGCCCTAAAGCCACAGACTTAGGACTGTTTGGTCAAGACTCGGTTCCTGCAGCTTGCTTTGACTAGGATGGTACCTGCACGGCTGCACCCCACCGCTGGCTCCCCAAGCCCCTCTGCGGGTGTGAGCAGAGACAGAAATGGGCTGTGCGAGGGGAGGGCTGAACTTCAGCATCCGTGCACAACCCAAACACACCAGCTGCTGGCAAAACAGTGGAGGAAGATCTCCTCCTTCTCCAAAGGTAGAAACCTTTGTAGCAAAAAACAATCTCACAGCTGTGAGAGAAGCCCCAGGTACACAATTATCTACAGCTCCTTGCACATCACGTCTGCCTGGCAAGAAAATGGTGCTCTATCAGAGTTTTCTGCAGTTCTCTCCCTGCAGAGAACTGGGGGAACCTACAGAGGCATCACCCCCAGGTGTGCAGCAGCACCAGGCTGCCTTCAGGGACCACCACCTCCCAGGGCTGCCGCAGCCAGGAGCTCTGGTCCGGGAGGCAGCGGTGTGTGCGAGGCTCCCTGCCCTCGCTGCCGCAGGGCTCTCCGCTTGCCCCAGAAATAATGAGTGTTCCTCTTAAAAATACAACCCCCAAATTCCTGGTATTTCTGCACATCCCTGCGGGGGATTTGTAGGCAGTTTTAGCCTTCAGAGTCTGGAAGACAAATAAAAAAAAAAAAAATTAATGGGAATTAGATTCTGGATAACTCACACACAGGCTCGCTGGGCTGTTTGCTCTCATTGTCAAGAGAAACTGAAATAGCTTCAGACTGAAAACTAAAGAATCTGGCCATGCCAAGCAGGTTATAGCGTGACCATAAACAGAGAGCAGTGCCTTGGTTTACACGACAGGTTTTCTTTGCTTTTCAGTGGACCCGTGCCATTTCACAGCAGCCAGAGACCCTGCTCCACAGCACCCTGTAATGCAAATGGCAAACAAGGGCTTGCAGCTCCTTTAATTTTCAGGCAGCCGTATTAACCGAGCTGGAAGATTGAAATGGCAAGTGAAATTAGTGTACTGTGTGAGAGGAAAAGCATTCAGGCTGACTACAAGTGCCGTGCATAAGTAAGACACCATTCTATCTCTCCTGCTTAGCGATTCTTTTTCTTTATACTCCATTTACGCTGTATTAACTATTTATAAGAGATCACTTTAAATCCCCTTTGCAGTCAGCATGAGTACATCTCATCTGAAGACTCACAGCTATTTGTTGAGGCTCCGTAGCCATGAAAACACCCTGTGGGTAATTGGGACTGCGAGGATTTTGACTGAACAGGTAAAAAGTGTTTGTTTTAAGTGGCTTTACAAAAAAAGCCATTTTTTCATCTACCCGCTCTTATTTATGCGCAATCCAAATTCACTTAGGTAAGAATGCTAACATGTGCTTGAGAAATAGATGTTAAACCGGGGAGAACCAACTAAATTTCATGTTTTGGAACTGGAAAATTACTTTTTGCCCATATAAAGAGACAATGTGTGTGCTGTGTCTGTGAGGAGCAGCGTGCAGTGTGGTACTGCACCCTGTTGGTCTCCCACATTATCGAAGTCCAAGTGCATTCTCAGTACAATGCAAGGCAATTTCTTTTATATTAAACCTTTCAGCCAAGCTGTCTCCAAATGCAACGTGGCAACGAGTAGGAAAGAAAGAGAAAGAAACTCACATCCTTGCAGAGATGGTGTGACCTGCAAAGGTGAGAAGAAAAAGTTGCATTAGAAAAGCAGACGAGATTGAAGTGTCCTCACTCACTAGTTAGTGGGTAGAAGCAACAGTAAAAATAATGAACAAGCAAGGAAAAGGGAAGAAGGTTTTCATGCCACTTGTACGGAAGCAAGAAAAGAGTGACTCAAAAGCATGACTCACATGGTTTGAACGTCTGCAAAAGAGCGAGTTCAGGAGAACTTGAATGACATTTTGGGAACTTGGTGCCAAAACTCAAATTCCAGAAAAGGTGACAAAAAAGGCATCAGATGAAGAAGGTGTCTCATTCAGTCTTATTGCCTGAGTACATGGCCACTGAACTCATTTTAACTCAACATCAGAGCCATCTCCCAGCAAAGTGGGAAGAGCAGCCAAGGGAAGGGGGAAGGGGGCCAAGGCAAAGGATGCAAGTGCCAAGGGGCTGGCAGGCTGTAGAAGGTGCACGTATACAGGGTCAGAGTGCCCTCGTGAAGTGGATAGCAGGATCAGAGAGATCATACATCTTACAAAACAAACCAGGCAGAGAGGTTCAGAGGCAGCTCCTCAGTTAGGACAGTTCTCTGCAGAGGAGCCTTGCCAGCGCACCCCACTGATCATTTGGTCATACGCTCTTATGCCATTAACACTACTTTATAGCTGAGTCAGCAAACAATGCATACTCATGGGGTACTCTTTGCCCAAGCAGTCTGTAAAAATAAACTCATCCTGTTGAAGCCACTGATTGAGGGATTGCACAAGACTGTAACTTCGTGTGCATGTTGGTCTTAACGACTCTTTCCCAATCCAGTCCTACTGGTTATCTGTGCTGTGCCACTGCCTGCTTGGTGGGGACCTCACAGTCATTATGAGATCAGCCAGTAGTTGTTACGTCCTTGCTTGCTCCCACGCTGCCACCCACCCTCCCCACCTACAGAGAACTGTCAGAGATCCTGGTCCTGCCTGGTCTTTGCTTTAACCAGTCTCAGCCTGAATGATTTACCACGAGGCCAAATAGGATAGAAATAAATGCCAAAGATAAGCAGCTGGCTCTAGTCACTTCTGGAGTAGCACCTTAAGGGAATGGTTTTTAGGATGTTCGTTTGGTGAAACCACAGTCTTTTAATAGTTGTTGACAGTGGTATTTTAAATCTGCTGCACTGTAACAATATGAGAAAGGAAGGATTGTTATTTTATTCTCCTTAAGACACAAGTTTCAGTGACTCTTTGTCTCATGACTTACTTGGAATTTAAACTAGGATGCAGTACAAGCTGTATATGTCTGAGCATCCAAGTGCTCGCTTCTCACCTAAGTGCATGATTTGCGATGATCTGCTGAGACTTAGTTCATGCATGAGATTAAATCAAAGATGAACTGCCACAAAAAAAAAGGAGCAATGGGGTGGGATGTGATGGGGTAGGATGGGATAAGGCAGTATCCACTGCTCAAAAGGCATTGCTATTGATGCCTAAGCAGGGTTTTCAGGTATCACATGGCAGCTTTTCCCACAGCTAATATTGTAAACCATTTGGGTTATACATGGAAGTTGTTGATTGATGGAGTCAGGAGCCCCTTTTAGTTTCCATATTAATAACAGTCCTTTTCCTGAGATTTGCTTTTCTTACAGCTCCAAACCCCTTTTTAACTTATATACACACCAACAGCTTCCATGGTTTTCTCTCACAATCACACTGATCCTCTGGCTGCGACCTTCCTTCCCTTCCTCCACCACTGCACACTTGTCCCTGCATCAGTCACTGGTGCCTAGGGACACTCCGCTGGGGCTGAGGTTTACTTTGGGTGTTGCATTTCGGGTGGGGGTCCTACTAGTACCACTCTTCTCCTGTAACAGACCCGGCTGCATCTCTCCGCACCTTGGAATGCAAAGCAGCCCTCAGCCTAAGCAGCTTTACAGAGTTTAAGCCAGCCTGGAAGAGTGCTTCATGTCAGTGGTTGTGATCCACCGTCCTCCAAAGGCTGACAGAGCTCAGCGTGCGCATACAGGCAGGAGCCATGCCTCAAAGACCATATGTTTAATTACTAATTTCTACGAGAAACCTCAGCATTTTCTTGCTCTCATTTTCTCTGGTGCTTGCATGTAGCCCCCGGCAGGAGACAGCTTTATCCCAGCAGCCATTTGTCACACAGTGAAAGAGAGAGCTGCCACCACCTCAGATGAGAGGCAAGGAGGTGAGAGCCAAACACCCACCCCAGCCCTGGCTCCCTGCACCCGGTGACAGCAACTCACTTGGGAACATTGCAAGCCATACACAAAGAACGCCAGCATAGCAATAAGGCCACAGATGTCGGCGCAGCCTTCAGTATCCACCTGCCTATGTCTGCAGAGGGGGGAAAGAAAAATCAGCGTGAGGTAGAGCAACCCACGGCCAGGTTAGCTTGTGCAGCGGGGCCAGGAGGCCACCACAGCCAGGGAAGCGGGAAGGCACAGGTTGAGCTGCAGCCCCCAAAGTAAAGCCCCCCAACAGCCCACCTGCCCAGACGGGACGGGCTGAGAGCCGCTGGGGACCGCAGGGCCGGCTGGCTGCTGCGAGTGGAGACGGGCAGGCAGGCGTAGGAGGAGAGCGGGTAGCAGGGTGGCCACAGCGTGCCGGTGCCCCTGAGCAGCCCCGTGGGCTGCTGAGCTCTCACAACAGCCTGATACGAGCCTACACCTTCTCCTCTCCCTGAGGGCATGGTCCACTGGAGCACTAGGCTCGCAAAGTGACAGAAACACAGAGTCCTCCTCCCAGTTGGTACCCCAGGGGACACGGCAGGGCCCTCCTCCTTCTGCCTGCACCCAGCGGGCACCAGCTGGCCTCCCAGTTGGGTGCAGAAAGCAAAATCAACCATCGCTGCCCAGCCCAGAGCAACCAGCAGCCTTCCCAAGCCTGCTCCCCTTGGCTTTCACAGCCCTCACCTTCGCGTCTCTCAGCCGGACGTGACCCTGCCCGCCGGGGCAGGCCGCCTGCCCGCCTGCAGCCTGTGTCATGGAAGTTCAGCACACCTGGAAAGACTCTTGAGAAGTCCCTCTTGTTCACAGTCAGCACAGAGCAAGACAGCTCCCCCCACCCGCTGTAATGAACAGCCAGGGAGGACTTTACCTCTTCCAGCATTACGACCTAGCTGAAGGCAGAGCATTGCCACCCTGCTGGGGACACGTGTAGGAGGTGGGACTTTCCTCAGGGAAGTCCAGCTAACCCTGGGGCAGCTTTGGCATTCAAAGCGTCTCTGTTTCGAGGGATAACTTTATGAGGGCAGACGCCAACTAATGCCATGCAGTTAGGCAGCTGAGGCCTTGGCCCCTTTCTCGTGTGTTATCTATTTCTGTACCCTTGCCAGACATCGCATTTATTGGGTTCAAACTAAGGGTAACAGCAGGTATCCAAAGTGTGTAAAATAAGAAAGAGAGCTGCTGGGAGGCTCCCCAGCTCCGGTTTGCTTCTGCTTTAGCAGGTGCTAAACCTCAGCAATATTCTCCGTCGCCTCGGGGCTGGATTACAGGCAGAGCCAAACAGCAGTTGTGTGGATTTGAGGAGTGGTTTAGCATGCAAGGAGCAGGCGAAACCTTCAACACGGGAACACAAGCGGAAATGGTGGTCTGGCACCCTAGCTCTTGCCTACTCCTTTTGAAAAATGGAGATTTTCATTTTCATTTGACTAGTCACCTGAGGCAGGCAAATGTGATGTATATCCTGCAGGACAGTGGTCATAAATATTGCCATATTTCAAACCACTGAGAACAGGCTTACTCCTATCTGTTTTCAGTGTTTTTCATTTATTCATCTTGGTTAGATATTTAATATTGCCTTTTCTTCCTGTGTGAGCTAACCTCCGTCTTTCTGGTCCCCTTGTGACATGCATGAATATCAATCACTTATCCTGCTGTTCAAACTAACAAGGAAGAAAATTTAACTCTATTAAGGCGATTCATTATTTTATGATGTCCCTCCCCACCCCCTCCTTGGCACTGAATATCAAGGGAAAGTTTCGATCACTCCACCTTGCTTTGGACCCCCCCAGAGACGTTATTAGCACATGATGAACACAAACTCTCTTTATTATTTCATTATCACTCTTAACGCCGCGGCAGTGCAGCCAGCCAGCGGGTGACCTCCTGTGATTAGCTTGCAGATCTGCAAGGAAATCTGGACAAAGCCTGGTGTTTTTAAGAATTCAGAGTTTGTTTCCCTGCGTTAAATTCACCACTGGCTGCCCTGGCGGTGCCAGCAGACTTGACGTGCCGTGCGACAGGCAGACCTTGCTGGAGACCACGCTCCTTGGGGGTGCAGTTTCACTCAGGACTTGTCACTTGGATGGCCGAGAGAGGCACGCTCTTCCCCCCCTCCCCGAGCGCTGGCCCAAATCTCCATGACAACAGATTTGGGATGGAGACCTGGCACACTCAGTGCCAGAAGGTCACAGTGGAAAAAATAATTTATTGGGGGGGGGGGGGGGGAAGAGCAGCTGGGGAAGAGGTCAAGGAGCAGCTTGCAGCTCCTTCAATCATTCTGAAGTTTGAGTTCACTGGCTCCATGCACTGGGGCTTTTAAAACAATTTTGGGAGACGCAATTGCCATAGAGAATTAATTTAGTCAAATCCTGTGTACTTCTACCTGTTATTACTTTTCTATTACTGTAATGGAGAATACAGAGAGCAAAAATACATTTCTTGCCCCACGGACCTTGCAGTCTAAACTCAGGATGAGAAATGAGAAGAAGCCTGGTAGACAAACAAAAGGTGACGGTACTGAGTCCAGTTCCTTAGGATCCGTTTTCCAATGTAATTCATTTTTAGCTCGGTTTTCTAAGGAATTGGAGCTGTGCAATTGCAGCGTCTGCCTGTCCTCCCGTCTGCCCCCCCGCCCTGCAAAGAATCCTGAAGCTGCCAGGCTATTTTTACCAAATCTGCCAAAGAAGTAGAAGTCTCGAAGATATTTAACTCCTAGAAGGATCACAAAATGCCGGTGACTGGGTAGAGCGGAGAGTACTGAGGGAGCGCCCCGAAGGAGGAGAGGAAAGGGTAGCTTAGCCCTCCTCCGCTGCAAGAGGCATCGCTCCGCTGTGCGAACAGCATGTGCACGCTGGCAACCGGGCAGCACACACGGAGCTGGGAACCCGCCGGAGCATATGCTGCCTCTTGAGCTGCCAAAAATATAGAGGCATGAGAAGAAGATGAAGCACCGCAGTGAGGAATTAGTGAAAACATGATGTATAGCTGAAGGAACTGGGGGACAGAGTAAGGGAGCCGGAGGAGATCTGGCCAGTGTTAACATGAGAAAATGGCCTCAAGTTGCACCAGGGGAGGTTTAGATTGGATATTAGGAAAAATTTCTTGATCGAAAGGATTATCAAACATTGGAACAGGCTGCCCAGGGAAGTGGTGGAATCGCCATCCCTGGAGGTATTTAAAAGACGGGCAGATGTGGAGCTTAGGGACATGGTTTAGTGGTGGTTTTGGCTGTGTTAGCTTGATGGTTGGACCCGATCTTAAAGGTCGCTTCCAACCTAGATGACTCTATGATTCTATTCTATGATTCTACATGAGAGCGGGTGCAGAGATGAGGAAGCGACCAGGATGATCGCGTGTGGGAGGATGTGGGGGGCACATGTGAAATGATCTGTGGGGAAGCAGATTCAGTCCACAGAACGCATATTTGGAAATAACTTTTGTGCGCGTGACACAACTGCGCACCTGGAAAAGCTGCTGGGCTGGGAAACATGGCAATTCCAGTCCCTGATTTAGGCAGAGGAGAGGCACACTGGAGTCAACAGCAAATGAATGTCTGCCCCATTGGTAAGGAATGCCTTCAAGGAAAGGTAAGTTTGGCGTTCACCAAGCCTCTCAATCTCCCTCCTGGGGTCAACAACAAAACTGCTGAGCAGCATAGGTGCAGTGGAAGTATTTTCGAAAGTGTGCTGAGCCCCACCTGCAGAGCCACTCCACCTGAATACATGTGCCTCCAGCGCTCCTCCTGCTCCACAAGCACACGCAGCTCACTGAAATGCTTCATTCAGGCTGCGATCCGCCTGCAAATGCTCCCGGGCATCTGCTTCTGCCAAAGATAAGCGCAGTTTTCCCACAGGTATGTCAGCCACATATAGCGGTTATGAAAAGATAAATAAACCATAAATATTTTATATTGTCTTCTGTGCACCTTCGCTCTCACTCATTCTACACGAAAGCAATAAGTCTGATGTTTGTTGCTGTAAGCAGCCTTGAACCATACCAGACACCTGTCTGCCACCACAACTGTCACCATGCAGTCCCTGCTCATCCTGCCGTTCCCCGTGAGTTCCTCATTGGGCCGCACTTTTCTCTAATGAGCGCTAAATCTTTTTCCTTTGCAGACCTTCTGAAAGTGTCCCATTAACATGACACATGAACTAACCAAACCATAAGACCAGCAACGAGAAGCGTATCTTTGGTTAGCCTATTCTGTCCAGCAGTGGTAACATATACAGAGTAAGTCCAGATTCTGATCACGGTTATTCTTGAGTAATTTCATCAGAGCCGGTTGTATTTCACATGAGTAACTGGTAGTGGGATTAAAAAATAGAGAATGACAGATAAAAATTACTTAGTTCATTGCATGGAGTAGAGGTTCATACAGGACCTCGTATTCAAGACTATTACTTTACTCCACCGTGCAAGAAAAATAGCTCTGCCTAAGGTTAGGTTTTATGTTTCTGGGTTTTGCATTCATTTTCGTATGCAAAATATTTGTCGAGTGTAAATGACTACGCTCCAGAGAGTGCTGTGCACTGCTAATCATTTATTATCCCCAAATAATTTAATCTGATCATATGGAACCCATGCTGAACTCCAGAAACCTGGATGCCATACGGGCAGGCTGCCAGCCAGGGCAAACCAAAGACATTCTGTCCTTGGGGGTGGGAAAGGTACATGGTTGGCACGAGCTCTAAAACAGAAAAAAAAAAAATAATCAGCATCAGGAAGTATCTTGGCCAAGAGGAACTTGGCAGAGCAGTATTTTAGCTTTGCTGAGGGACTGTGTATGCCCATTGAAATGGTAACATCTGTGGAGGAAGGGCAGAGCGCGCGGGTACAATGCAGTTTTATGGCAGCACTGCTTAGTCAGGGAAAGGGACTCCAAAGGGAACTGATGCAGCCAGCTGGCTGGCTGATGAATGGGGTAACGATTGTGGAAGAGATCAAAAAGCTAACGAGTGCTCCATCATCCCCCATAAAGGCGGCAGTATGAATTTCTGAGGATTAGTGAAGCTTGCGGTTGAAGTATATAGGTGTGATTTCAGGAAATATTGAGCGCTTTTTGGATTCTTAATCATGAAAAATTAATTTGGTCTCACAAGCAAGCCAATGCAATGACAAAACTCCAAAGAATCTGAAATTCAGCACGAATGAATGGAATACACACAGAATACTGGGCCTTTGTTCACAAAATGAGGGCAGAAATTCAAGATATTTTGTATTGGTATGATGGATTCCCACTGGATTCCGCTGCACACCTCATGGACTTGCTCACTGTGCAGAGCACAACAAAGGCTATTTTTTGCTCTGAAATGTCTTGTGGTGTGCAGCAAAAATAGCTCATATTTATTTATTTTTACTCAGGTTACTGCATTTTTTATTTTGCCTTTACTGAACTTTAGGACATTTATTCATTTTTCCTTCATTTACCACAGTTACTGAACCACAGTAACTATAAAGACATTGTCAGCTGATGAATTCCAAAAAGTAAATTAACATAATTTCTAACCCTACACCTCTCCTTGAACTTCCCTGCGTAATTTCCATTGTTTCACACTTACCTGCTGAAAACCCGAAAAGGTTCTTCCTTTCCCTTTTCCCACTCTTTGAAAGAGCTATATGAACAGCGGGGAAATGACTTCAGCAAAGACATAAAATTGACTGCAGAGCCACTATATCAAATGCCTTCCAAAACACGGAGAAATACATTTTTTCTTATGTTTTCTAATATCACCATGGCTGTTACATCCCTACTACAACGACAGGCAAGGCAGTTCCAGGGACCATTGCAATTTTCAGCTGGCAATGGTCCTTCTGGTGTGTATTACCTTTTAAGATGCTTTTCTGGCATCTAACAGCTGCCTTCAGGAAGATTTATATGCTATTTGAGTTTGTTTAATTTCTCTTCACAGTTAATGTGCCTTTGTTATTGCTGTGTGGAGTTCATTAACTGCACCAGAAGATGGCAGCAATGGAAACCACTTTCGTGCCCTCCATTCATAAATTATGTTTCATGCTGAGCAGCCATCAGTGATATGATGATATCAGTCAACGTTTAAGAATTGTTTTAAAAAAACCCAAGAAAATTGTTTTAAAAGCAGCAGTCTTCACAGTTGTAGACACTGAAAGATGTGAAACGTGGAAGGAACTATGTGCTCCCTTCCCAGGATTTGAAGGTCATTTTTCCAACGCCTCAGTTACAAAGATCAGGGATAGAGATGTCAACAAATAAAACCATCGAAGAGCATGGCTTTCCCAGGCTACCATGACCGAAAGAGTCTAAGGCAGCCTTAATTAATTTCATCTTCATGGCGTGCAACGAAAAGCATTTGACTGGAGCGGAGGAGAACTGGGGAGATTGTGCAGAAAAATCATAAAGATCAGAAATATGTTTTGAGGCTGCTGGATCTTGACTCGTGTCACTGATTTGGTGTGAAGAGCCACTGGGAGTAAAGCTGTTTACTTCACTGTTTTTATAAAGCATGTGAAGGAGCACGTAGAGCCAGGCAGAGCGTTTCCTTAGGAGGAATGATTGTTTACACAGGCAAATTAACATACATATTTCCCACAGGACACAAGCATTATTAGACCTGTTACGAGCTTTGTCAGCAACCACAGAGGAAAAAAAGAATCTTATTTACCCTTCTAAATACGGACCAGTCTTCAGGGCAATACAGCTGCTAAACTTATTGACACGGGCGCCTGTGTTACAGCCAGGATTCATCATCCATGATAAATGCAAAACCGTCTCAGTTTCAGTTAAAAGCTTTTGCTCCCAGAATATTATTTATTTTATTTATTTATCACCCAGAATAAAGAGCACATGGGGGAAATAAGCTTCCCGGCCAGGGGCAGTGTTTGTGCGCCGCTGAGCAGAGAGGCCGAGGGTGACGGCGAAGCCCCGGTGCTGCTCTGGGCTGTGCTACCTGCAGGGCAGCGATGGCAGCACCAGCGCCAGCACTGGGGCGCTCTGGCTGGCACAGATGCTCCAATACATCCACGGCTTTCAGCCCAGCTGGGGGAAATCCCGGGCAGGTGTTCCCATGAAAGGTTAGGAGGCAAAGGTTGCTGGTTATGTGCTCTCCTGAAAGGGAATTTGGGCAGTGAGAAAAGTCATGGCCCCTTATATCATTTCTTGCTGAATTTGGGGACATAAGTTGACTTGCCTTCTTTGTGAACAAAGAGGAACTCCCGTCCTGAAGAAACATCTGCTTTCATCGCCAATGTATTCTCATAGAAAAGACTGTAATATGTAAAGCTTTGGCTAATTTCTTGTTTTAATGAGATAACAAAGTAAATCATGTTTGTGGAAGTAAACCTGTCCTGCATGTCCTGCATCGCACTCTTTTCGTTAGTGAGAAATTAGTCATGACTACTGGAAACAAATGATGTTATAAGGCTTTCTTGAGTTAGAAAGGCCAATATTGCCAGAAGGAATACATGGGTTTTGTAGCTACAAGCCATTTCAATCATGGTAGAGACTTCCGAGTATTTTTCCTTCTGAAAATTAAAGAGCCACAACCCACAAGGTGTAATGAGCTCTACTGCAACAAAATCTCACGCAGACTGCTCAGAGATGTCCCCTGTGCAAGCCAGGTCAGTGATTATTTTGATGTAAAGCAACTCGATCTAAAAGAAGTGCAGATCAAAAGAAGCCTCCTTTAGTTATATAAAAACCTGTAATTATGAGGTTAGTTAATTTGCAGAACAAAAGATCGCAACCTCTGGGTTTGTTCACAGTTGAATATATTCTGTGTCTGAGAGCACAGAAGGAAAATGGACTTTTGCACCTCTAATTGTTCCTGTGGTTAGTCTGTATGAGAAGTGCCTTCTCTTAAACATCTCAAATGTAATTATGTCCTATTACTACCTGTGTCAAAAATTTTATTACAAGCTACAGTGAGTATTCATCCTACCTGGGTCTATAATAGTCTAATATGTAAATGTGTCTCTCTTCCTTATTTCTAGCTACTCAACTGCATCAAAAGACAGTCAGATTTACATTTTCAGCGTGTTAGTCTACTGCTCCTGAGATGTTTTCAAATCAAAAATGGAAGGGATGGTACACGCAGCACTAGTGGTATCTTGTTAGTCTATAGGGTATGCCTCACTCCTCCAGCCCTATTTATATAACATGTAAATAGACCAGAGAGATTTAAAGACATTCTAATAATCCTGGGTACAATTATGAAGAGACAAATTCTGTGATGCAGGAAGAGCCAAACGGTGTCTTAACTGTCCTCTAAGGATATTTTCTTAACGCTGGTAAAACAGGCACACAGCGCTGTGGCATCACACAGAAGCGTGGAGGTCCTGGGCAGCAGCACCCAACAGGGGCTGGCTCTGGGTTTTTTTGCGCTCCGTAGGCTTTGCCCTGCAGGAGGAGGAAAGGGCGCTTGAAGGCTTGTGAGCTCCATTCCTCTCCCTTCTGCAGGCTGGGTGCGGGCTGCCTGTTCAAGTCATAGCACAGAATTTTGCTGTGAGCCTCCTTTAAAAACAAGATGCCCTCTGAAACGCCTGAATTTAGATGCAGATGTATTATACAGGTTGGAATAGCGATTAGCTCTTGCCAGTGTCACCAGACAAGAGGGAGCTTTCTCTAGATTTAGTAGTGGAATCTAAAAAGAAAACAAACAAAAAAACCCAACCAAAACCCACATAAATGGAAAACAACCCAAAAGAATTACCTCGCCCTTCCTTGTCGCTTGATCAAACCAGAGCTCTCATAACCACAGCAGTTGTATCTTATACAATACTGCATTGTATTATACCTTGCGATAGCTTATCTTTTGCATTATCACTTTGCTTATACTGTTTTCTGTCCTAAGCCCACTGATTCTGTCCTAGAAATAGCAGGGAGACTTGTAGAGTGGAGCTGCCAGATGTCAGGAGACCCCTCACCGGGCCTGATCCTGACCCCCACTCACACACGGGCTGATGTCCCAGCCTGACCTTGGCCTGTCCCCATCCCCACGGAGGTGCCTGATGGTCAGGGCTGGTGTTGCCCCCGGCTACCCTTGCTCCCTGACAGAAGACTGTCAAAAAGGCAGTAAAGGACTGAACAGGGCTTAGGTGCCAACTGCTTGGAGATGAGGATTTGGCTTTTAACGACATTACTGGCAGGTGTGGTGAGGTGCTGGCATCAGTCAGACTGGTTTGGGATGCTGACCTCAAGGCAGAGGAATGCTGCCTGCGCTACATGTTGTGATAATCACCTCCAACCAGCCAGCTCATGAGGCACCACATCTATGAATATTTCCACTGTGTCTCTGCTACAGTATTTGCGACAGCTCCCATTAGATGTGCATTTATGGGGCATTTTGAACCCCCTCAGGGATGCAGGGACAATCCCTCCTGTGCTGCTGCCTGCAGGGACAGCCATCAGAGGCGATGGCGCGGAGACCAAAGGGGAATCCCCATGTCTGCAGACATGCTCTCTGCTTCAGAGATGCCACGTCCACGTTCCCCTGTGCATGATGAGGGTCAGGCACACAGTATTTTCAGTACTTCTCTCTCTTACATGAGAAAGTGAGCTGCTGGAGGCAGGAGATCTCCCGTGTGGAGTCTTACACGTCCAAACACTCAATATGAAACTGATGCAGGGCCACAAGTTTTCCTCTCTTCTTTTTTTTTTATTTTTTTAACATAGTTTCTTCTTCCTTTTTCTTTCTTAAGGTCCTTTTGCCAGGAATACTCAAATATCAGGAAGATAGCATGTTTTTACCCACAGACCTCACCCAAAATGCAATTATGTATTTCCAATGGCACACATATGTGTATTTTTCAACAGCTTCTCTTGGGGATGGGTATTTACACAACACTTCTCAGGATAAAATTCTGCTTTTCTTAAACAACATGCCAAAATTGCTTGCATGCCATAGGGAAACCACGAAAGGATGAGGACAGCAGGTGCCCAATAAGACTAAGAGTCTGTTCTGCCGCGTCCTCGGGGCTGAAACACGCTTGAGAGCAGATGAGAGTTGTGTGGCAGCCGGGCAGGTCAGTGCGATGGGGCTGCTGAGCACGGACCCAGACGAAGGTGGCAGAGCTGGGACAGGCAGCGTAGGCCACTGACGTGGCAAAAGTATTGTGGCTTGTCACGTGTCACTGAGTAGCTGGTTGTGAAAGACACTGTTTAAACAAACTGTTGTGTACATTTCCATGCCAGTACCTGTCTGCCCGGATTCTTATTTTCAAAGTGCAGCTCTTAAGCATATTTGAATGAGTCATTATTTTTGGCCAGTATTGACAGCAACTGGAAAATCTAAGCATTACTGCCCTATACATCCCCTGCACTCCACAGATTGCACGAGAGTTTTCTGTATGGCTTGCATCCTATTTCTGCTCTGTTCACATCCTCTTTTCCTATTTTCATCCAAGAGCATTCTTGTTCTGACAGGAAGGGCTCTCTGATTCCTGCCGGACACGTACATTTCTTCCCTTGCTGCAAAAGCACCTCTGTAGAGCTGCTTATTGAGATTATTGTGCTTATTGCACTTGCAATTTGATTCTGTTAATTTTACTAATCAGTGCCTGAGATGGTAAAGCAACATTTGCATGCAGGAGTGATTCTTCACCTTTGGGAGTAGAAGCCAGGGCCCACAAAAACCTTCATACCCGTGTCTGCTTGTTAATATTTGCCTGTAATAGGTTAACAGTACAATGTTACATTCAATCATTTCCAAAATATTAGAGGAACGTTATAGACATCCTTAGGCAGAAACTGCCTGATTTTGAGGACAATCAACCAGAGAGTGGTGGTTGGACCCTCAAGTTAGCATGTCCAGCACTTCCAACAACAGTTGGAACTGCCCACCTCTCAGAAAATAAGTTGATAAAATCTTCCAGCATTGCAAAGACCTCAGCTCTTCTCAGTGTTAAGTCCAAAGTGTTTGATTAAGTCTGTGGAAAAGGAGAGAAGGATGAGAGAGAGGGGAATCACAGTGGCCGTGGTGAGGGAAAAGGAAATGAGGGACACTGAACCCCTTGAGGGAGAAGTTTACTCAGACACAGATGACGCAGAAGCCGTGGAGTGAAGGAGGACTTGGAGCTGGTGAATAGAGAGAGACGGGAAGGGAGAGCACAGTCATCCTGTGGGGAAGAGGAAGGTAGGAATGCAGAAGTATCTGGGATGTCCCAGGATTTTGACCTTGAGGTACCACAAGGTGTACGGCCTGGTATTTCCTTGCTCTGACTGAGGCAGAATAAAAGCCACGTAGCTATTGGCTCTCTTTATACCACAGAAAAAGACCAACTCTCCCTTCTTTGGAAATGACCTCTCCCACTCCTGTTGCTCAACCAGCTCTCTGTAAGCCAGCAGCTGAAACAATCTTTCCCTCCAACAATTAACCACTCTTCGTATTTCCAATTTTCAGTGTAAAGAAAAGCATGAAGTTTGCGTATTATTCAGACTGTGGAGCCTGGGCTTTGGCAGGTCCCAGCAGCTTCAGTGCAACTTGCAGTGAGAAACCACCTTTCAAATAAGCAGCAATCAAGCAGCAATCAAATAATCATCTTTCAAATAAGCAGCAGTTTCCACTGACGGAATGGAAATAGGGCTGCAATTACATGATAGCTGATAACAGCTTTATTGTTACATTTCCCTCCATTTCAAGAACAAATTTATGATTAAGAAATGACACCTTTTGACATTCACTATTTGGGCAGCCTGGCAAATGTATAAGCAACAAGTGGGTGACTATTCAACACAAAATGTGGACTTCCGACAGGAATTTCTTGTTCTTGGGAGCTAGCAGCCTAATGCCTCCACTAATGACCAGGACACCAGAAACAAGGGGGTGTTAATGAAATTTAAAATTGCTATGTAAAGTGGGAGGTGATGTCTTTATATAGGAGGTTTTAAATACTGCCTGAGAAGAACTGACCATGAGGTCTAAGCTGACAGGAATAAAGTAAAATTTAATAATCCGCAGCAAAAGATCACGGACTTCATGACTAACATGAATTTCAGGTCTAAACTAGGGAGTTAATGAACTGTAAATCATTGGGAGGAAGGAAATATAGTACAGAATTCAGTAAACATGATGGCAAACTATTTCAGACAGGGTATTTCCAATTGACAGAGAAGCAGGAAAGATATCGATGACAGTGATGAGACTTCATCTGGAATACTGGTCATGTATGTTGAAGAAAGGTAAATTCCCATGGGAAGCAGAGTGCAGAGAAGGACTTCAAGATTGGTCAGGAGATAAAAATCAACAGCATTAAAGCCTGGATTTATGCTGCCCAACTTCAGGTACTTCACAAAGACACATAAATTAGGAGCACAGTCACCAGGGACGCCTGTAGTCAATGGAAAGAGACGGGCATCTCCAATCATTCAGCCTACCTAAGTTCTGACTTGGCTCCTAAATTAGATGTTTTATTTAAATACTTTAAGCTACGTAGGAAGAATATTGCCCTAGGGAATTCACATGGTGTCCTCAAAAACAAAGGCTAAGAAAGGAACCAGCTGCTCCCAGAAGCGTAAACACCACAGAAGAGGTGAAGGTCAGGTTTATCGGCAGGACAAACTGATGAACGCTGGGTACGAATATACTTTTCTGATAATCAGAAGGCCTATCTTTGGAAACAGTCTTCTATATGTAGATGCAGGAATAAGAAACTTGACTAGAACTAAACTGCAGCTGAATGAGTTAATTTAAGAGGTTATGTGATGAACATACCTGGAAGAACAAACATTTGGACTGGCAGATACCAAAAAGACCCTTTCTGCTCTTTTGTGCTACGCTGTTTTATTTGGATTTTTGTTACTGAATACAAATGAGACTAATCAAAAGGGACATCTTGCAAAATGATGTGTGTTTTGGCAAAGAATTATTGGAAGGTGCTGCTGCCTTGTCGTGGTCCATCTACATCAAGGGGAAGGACAGCAAAATCTATTTCCTGGGAGCAGAATTGCTCAAGAGGAAAACAACCAAGAACGGCCAAGAGTGCCGAGCGTCTGAGCTGCCGCTGTGTTACTGTACACCCCAGCAAATGGAGTGAAATGCCCCTGCTGCCCGAGGGGAGGGAGACCCACTCTCCTAAGTGATGGGCAAATGCATGGCAAGGTGCTATTCAGAAGGAACAGGAATGCTATGAACCTGCTTCCAGTTGTCGCTGGCACACGTGGCGTGTGCAGCAGTGCGTACAAGTGATGGCAAGTTTGGCCAAGTTAGCGCCCTCCCACTTCGTGACTGTTGCAGTAATGGAAAACCAGTGCCCACGGGCCACCCCCAGGTGCAAGCCTGAAGTTAAAAGTGTCCCTGCAAATACAAACACGGACTATTGATTGCAGCTGTGTATCGTCAAACAAGGCAGCAGAGCACAGCCAAGTGCCTGGCAAACAGCTAGAAAAGTGTGAGCCTGGAGGAGTTTTGGCTAAAGCACTGGCAGAAGTAGATTTGGAGTATCGTCTCCCGCTATACAATCTTTATAATTTTCAGTGGAATAAGCTTCTATACACTTTGCCTGAAAATAATGGGGGAGAAACAGAGAAATATCTGACTCCCCTACAAATGACACTGAATATTGGCTAACCCTGTTGGGTCAACAGGGTTATAATGCAATATAAACATGTTTGCTAAGGGGAACAAGATGCGTACTCCTGATTATTGTATCACATGCTAGGGGAAAGGCTGTGTTGCAGTTCTCTAATTCTATTCAAACCTGATATTTTGAAATTAATTTGAGGGGATGGAAGTCATTAAGAATATTAGGTTTAAACTTGAACCTGGATCTGAAACAAATGAAAAAACCCAAACCCATAAACTTCATTTCAGAATAGCAGAAACGCATTGATTTTCCTTGGTAACACTTAGCATCAACTTAGTGGTTGCTATTAGGAAACTCAAAACTTTGCAAAACAGGCAGAGAACCAAGTGAAGCAAGACACAAACTGACAACATACAAGGCCTTAAGAGACACGAAATACTTGCTTTTACAACACAGTTTTACAACAGCACCGATGTTCATTACTGAAAGTTGTTTGTTCACTAAAGCCCCACAAGAAACAATAAACTAGAGACAAACCTAGAGTCCCGTGCTGTTATTTAAAAAAAAAAAAATAATTGTTCACCCTTATTCTAGCAAAATCTTACTAGCTATTGCAAAATGTTTGCAAGGGCTTTACATTTGACAAAGAGTCTTACCGTTCTTTTTCCATGGGGGCACAGTTGCTCTGTAATGCTGTTATTGTTAGGGATAATGTTTGTGGTCAGTTGCTATTGACAGTGACAGTCGAAGTTCAGGCGGCCAAATTTAGACATGAAATTAATAATGGCATATGTACCAGAGAGCTTAAGTATGCATTGTTTCTTCATGACTTACCAGGAAAAATTCTTACTGAGGTCCAAGAAAGTTTGGCATGAATAAGTCATAAATATGGAGTGAAGGATCTGCCTCAAGAAAAGGAGGTAAATATCAGTATCATAAGGATAAAATCAGCCAAAAAATCTGGGGCATGAATGCCGCTGAACCCCCCTGCCGTGGAAAGTCAGCATAGTGTGTAACTGAGATGTGCTCAGCTGCATAACATACACAGTGTTTGATAAAGTCCACATATATTGTACTGCAGAAATTGTTAATTTAAAGAGGATTGTAAATTTGAAAGGGCACGAGCGATCTTTCTTTTTATGTGCAGAGTGCAATATATGCCTCTAGCACTGTACAGATAATATAACCACCACCAGGGCTGTGAGGGGATGGTGTCCGTGACCATTAACTGCTTAGCTGATTTGCACGGTCATGCCTGTCTCAGCAGGCAGGCTTGCTACATCCATCCGCTCACCATAAATAATTTAACTTCTTTCCTGATTGCTTTCTTTTCCCTTCAAAATGTCCTCTGCGCATCTATACACACAGGGCTGCCGAAATGAGGGAAAATATTATGGGCTGCTTTTGCATCCCCTTACAGCTCTGGACTTGAGCCCGCTGTAGACATCAGGAGCTTCCCTCAGTGTCTAAAGTTACTCCTTCAGCTAAGGCCAAAACTCCTTCAGACTCTAATAATAGCGACTCCAATGGTGAGCCTGCCGTCACATTTAATTTTATTCTGGACTTGGATGTACTTGGACCACAACTGGTCAGGCTTCCAAAACATAAATAAGAAGACGGGAGGCAAATGATGTAAGAAAACTGAAAGGACCTCCAACCTGGATGCTGTACAACTTTAGCTGCAATATAATACCCCTGAAATATTATAGTGGGAACTGTTTAGCCCTCCAACATGTGTTCCAGCATTCAAAGTGAAAAAAGCTGCAGCTCTTGGCTTTCCCTCTCTATATTTTTGTTTGAAGTTTGTATCTTACTGTTGTCCATTAACAATTCACGTCACTTGCAATCGCTATCTCAGAAATGTCATTAATCACTTCGTAAGAACTGATCAGATACATTTTGCATGTATGCCTGGAAGTACATGCGTCCATCTGAGCACCTTCCCAGTGAAGACCTGACATGAGCTTTCCCTTCCAAGTCTTAGTCTTTCTCCCCAGGTACAAGACCAGGTGCCCCACCTACGAGAAGGGAATTAGTTGCCTTTGCCTACAGAGTTGAGCAAGCCCCAACCAAGCATAACCACTGTAGCTACTGCAGCCAGAACAGAGGAGGGCTGTGGCTGTAATTTGTTACGGGCAGATTTATTTTGGGCAGTGAGGCTACACACCGATGCTGACAGCATTTGGAGCACTAAGTGTTCTGGAGTGAGGACTGTGGCACTGCTAACGTAGTGAACCTACACTCGGTCCTGGCAGGTCACTAGAAACACAGGCATTTTGGAGTATTTGTCCAGTGACTGCCTTAGCATGGCCTGCCTTCCAGCTTTGGAAACTTTTCTTGGTTCTGAAATTTTTTGATTGTGAGGAAGTTGACCGTGCAATACAAGGCAACCAGCACGAGCCTGGGATTCTCTTCTGTGTCTGGAGAGAGTTGTGTTCTAAGGAACAGCAGAAAGAAAAAAGAAAATCAAAAGGATTTTGTCTGCAAAGATAGCAGAAGCATCGTGTCAAAAGAGGAGGAAAACATACCCATATGAATTGAGGATCCACGTGATTCCCTCATTTCGACTTCTTTCCAGCATTTAATGGTGTAAACAGAGGAGGTCTGGCCATGCCTCCAATTGTTCATAATATGATGATGGTTTACATGTCTTTAAAATAAACTTTGGCATACAAATACTTACTAAGCCACATATACTGACTCAGTCACATACGTATGTCCCTCAGCTGGGCTGAAGTTCTTCATTACTTTTTCCTGGGGCCCTTGTCAGCATTAAGCTGCCCGTGCTCGGCTCGTGGTGCAGCCGAGTGGCCTTGGATCAGGCTGCTGTGTGAGAAAGAGCTGCAAGAAGCGAGGGCCGCTTACTTTCGCTCAGGAGCTGTGCTTATGCTGAAGGACTCTCCCTCGGTCCTTGCCTGAGCTAAGTTACAGATACACCTGTGCCTGGCCACATATGCGCTAGTCCAAACCCTGACCCACCTGGGCTGATCTCAGATCCTCCCCATCACTGCAGGCTTGTCTGACCATGACCAGACTGCCAGCTGGCTGACCCTGGTTATCGTCACTGAACGAGATTCTGACCCTGACTCGCTGGCTTCACTTTTCTGGCTCGACCTCAGACCTCCTTGTCACTACGGTCTCTTGGATCATCACCGGCAATTTGTACTCTTAGCTGAAACTCATAACCGTCACCAGACCTGCTTTGCTCTTCTTGTTTGGGTGCCATGGGGCTGCTCCTGCATGGTAGTGAAGCCACTGCCATGCCTGTCTTGCTGTCACCCTCCGCTCCCAGCTCGCCTTGCCACTTCATAAAACACGTTTCTCCAAAGGATGCTACCTCTCATCTACCACTGGTATCATTGGTGCCACTGGGACTGTGACACTCCCAGTATCAGTAACTCCAGCACAAGCCAAACAATATCTATACAGATCACCGATACCACATGACTCTTCTTTTAGCCAAAGATTTTTGTTAGAAAGTAGTCTTGAGCCAGCCTACTGGCGCCATGTGTTCCTGCCAATAGGATAAATCAGGATAGTGGGCAAGAAGTCAGCAACTGAGACAAAGAGTCTGTTCTGTCACAGACAGACGGCAAAACTGAGCAGTGATATGCAACTCCTCTTGTGTGATCTCACTGAACTGTTGGTCAGACCACCAGGGAATCTCAGTAACCAGGAGACAGCGCATTGCAGAAGCCCAAGTAAAATTCAAAGCGGTCACATATACAAAGTAGTCACAGGTTGGTTTTGCCACCTTTTGTAATTTATTTCAGTTGTCCGAGTCTGGCAACACCTCCGTACCTTAGCAGTTGCTTTTCCCACCTCAGCTGCAACATTCTCTCCCTCTCCAGGGCTTTACCTCCACCTGTCCTGGTGAGATCATCTTCAAACATACAAGGGCTATGACACTTCCCTTCCTTCTTCCAATTCCACCGTGAGGTACTACTGCTGTCGTGCCTGCCCGCCACAGGACACCTGGACTGTACATGCACAGTTCTGCATGTTGTTGAGATTCTCCGTCACACTTGCAAGGAATTTGGTATGAAATCTAACCCTCACCAACAGCCTCAGACAGCATTGCTGTGAAAGGGGCTATGAGCACAAAGGCGACCATTTCAGTTAAGTCTAGGCCAGTCAGTCTGCAAATTTAAAATTAATTTATATATTAAGAGGGCCAGCACACAGGAAATTGTTAGGACATGGCTGACCTCACTAAAATGGTATCAGCATCTTGCACCTAAAATATTCCCACCGTACAGGTTTGCTTGGCTGCTGTTAGGTGTTGTAGCTTATCCAGCACTGCTCCCTTGTTCTAATGTTGAGTCTCGTGTACCCAAGGGCACAGTTATGCCTTCTGTATTTAATTACAAATCCTCCACCTACTTACCTGGAAGGCTGTCCTCTGCTCTAACATTTCAACCTGAAGGAGAAAAACTGGTGCCTCTGAGACAGTCTTGTGTTGTCCCGTGCACATTCAGTATGTGCTGACTTTTGCCTCTTTTCTGCTCTTCTTAAACAGGACACTAAAAGAACTGGCCAGAACTTTTCAGAAATTTGACTCTCCCATGCCCAGGGGATTGTTCATCAGGAGGCTCAGGCTGCACAGCACTGCAAAACATCAGGCTCTACCAGCGCCCACAGGTATCACAACTGACAGCTACCATTTTCTAGAAATAGACCCTACTAGCATTTCCTTATTCAACATGCACAAATGGGTCACTAAACCCCATTTCCTTTACTTTTATGTAGAACTGTTAGGAAAGTTTACATTTCTGGAAGTCAGTGTAAACATATTCTGTATGCAAAGGAACTCAAATAGTGTAATCATTGTTTTATGTAACTTCTCAGCACGTTCCGCAAAATTGTCTTCCCTCCCTCAAATACTGCAGTACTGTTAGGGCCCACCAGTGAGGTTTCACATACATTCACACTTTAGAAACATTATAATCCAGGCTCTTTTTGGTGGATAGGAACGCCTATCCGGTTTTTCTTTATTTGAAGTTCAGCAGAAAACAGAAAAAAACCCCAATTTTGGATTAAAACTAGGGCATATAAACTTACAGTACAGGTCTCTAAATTGGAAGACACAGTTGACAAAAATGTGACAACCCCATTTTTGTGCGTGGAAGAAAACCTGTTTTGAAGAAGTGAGCTATCTATCCTGTATCTACCCGTTTTTAAATGACAGCCACGCAGCCGAACCCTTCTGGCGTTTCCCTTGAGCCGTACACCGCAACCAGTGCCGAAGACACGTGTCCCTGTACACCGACACCACTTCATATGGCAAAACCCAGCTCACTTTTTCCACTGCCGGCGCCGAACGCGGCCTACGGCCCGATTTCACACACCAGCACGTAGAAACCGCGCGGGCAGCACCGCGCTGCTCCTTTCCCCGGCCTGCCCCGGTCCTTCTCCCCACCCTTCACGGCCTCAGACACCCCCTCCGCGGCGCCGGTAGCCCCGCTGCCACCCGCAGGCCGCACCTGCACAGACCGGGCGCTCCAGCGCCTCCCCGGCCCGGCCCGGCCCGGTCCAGCGGCAGCGCGGTATTCTTGGGCGCCCCGAAGAGGCCTCGCCAGTGAGGCGGGGCGGGAACGCGGCCAGTCCGCTGCCCGCCGCCCCTCGCTCTCCCCCGCGGCCGCCCCCGCCGGCATCGTGCACGGTGCGGGCTCCAGCGGCGGCGACCCGGCGGCGGCGCGACGGGACGGGATGGGACGGGCCAGGTCAAGCCGGGCCGCCGCCACCGCCCGCCTCGCCCCCACCCCGCTCCGTGGGCCGGCGGCCAAGCCCGCCGCTCCCAGCGTGCACCGCGGCGTAGCGCGCGAAGCGGCGATGACGTCCCCAGCCCCACCGCCGGGTAGCAGCGCGTCCGCGTCACCGGCTCACGCGACTGAGTCACCCGCTCGCCGTCGCAACGCCCGGCCATTGGTCGCGGCACCGGCGCGTTGCGTGGCCCCGCCCCCGCAGCCCGGCGGGCTATAAAAGCCGCGCCGGCGCCCCCTCCGCGCCTTTAGCCCCAGGTGTCTGAGAGGAGAAAGATGCATCGACTCCGCTCACGGGCCTCCACGGGGATTTCTGCCTTCGCCGCCGGTTCGTCCTCCGCCTGCTTTCGCCAATCACCTCCGCTGCCCCGGCCCGGGAAGTCGGCCTCGCAGAGGCGTTGGAGTAAAAAGCGATCCTGCTCTTCCATCGGCTGATTGTCGCTGATTCCCGGGCGGGGGGGAGCGGAGAGACCGAGACCCGGAGAGGGGCCGCGGGAGCCAAGCCGAGCCGAGCGCCGCTGCGACCATGCCCAAGCCGAAGAAGCGGGGGAGCAACCACCAGCGCGGAGCCGGTGAGCGCGGTCGGGCCGGCGGGCGGGGGCTCGCAGCGGGCGGCCTGGCGGGGCGCCGAGTTCGCCCGACGTTTCCCGGGGCCGCTCGAGCCGCCGGGGCAGGCCGCGGCCGGCCGGGCCACCCTGGCTGGCTGCGCCCCGGCTCCCTGGCGGGGCTAGCGGAGAAGCGGCAGGACGGACAGGCGCGGCCCCGGAGCTCCTCGCCGGCCTGGACGGAGCCGGGCTCGGGCCGGGCGGCGCCGCCGGGCTGACAGGAGCCGGCCCCGAAACCGCCACCTCACGCCGCTTGCGCGCATGCGCCCGGCGGCGCGGGCGGCCCCGGGGAGGCGGCGGGCGGCGGCCGTGCCTGGCGCCGCCGGCGGCGAGCAGCGCCCGAAGGGCAGCGGCCGGCGCCGGCCCCTCCGGGGGCCTCCTGGCCGCCGCGGTGGCTGGTGCCGCCCGGCTGGCCCTGGGGGAGCCGGGCTGCGGCGGGGGAGGCCGGGCCCGTGGGGCGCCGAGGGCAGTGTTAAAGACGCCGGGGCGCGTCCCCGGCACGCACAACCTCCGGTGCCCACGCTGCCGCGCCGCCGCCTGCGTGGGCCCTTGCGGGGCGGGGGGAGACGGCTGCTGCTGTCACTCCGGTGTCGCGGGTGGCTGGTGTGGTTGTATGTCTCCATTGTGCTGGTCTCCATGAGCATTGTGCTCCGAAACGCTGCAGTATCTGTAAAAAAAACTTCTTAGCCTAAAAGAGGGTGTTACAAAAGAAACAATTTTCATACCGATCCAGAATGTGTGTGGCTGAGGTGCTGATGCCCGGGCAGAATGGAGGTTTTGTGGAGTGGTGAGAAATTTCACTTCAGGCTATCATAGCTGTGAGCAGCATCTGTCTCTAGTATCAAATGTTCAGGAAGTGAGCAATTCACTGGGTCTTTTTGCAGCTGCTTTTGTTTTAGTTTGTGAAGGGCTGGCAGTCATTCTTGCCGCTTCTCCCATTGAATGTCTCTGCTTGACATCACTAGAGGCAAGAAGGTGGCTGTGCCAGAGCTCTGAGCGTCCAAGTTTCTTGCTTTGTGTGTTGGCTAATGTTTGTCCTCTGTAACTATAGGAAATATCAAGGGGTCAGCGATACAAGTAGGTGGCTTACAGCTAAGAGCTGCAAAACCTCTGAAGTGTGAATTTAACTTTATTGGAAAGCACTTAGACAGCAATCAACTCGAGGTTGATTCTGCCTAGATAAAAATGATTTTTAGGGCTCCTGGTAGTCGGGAAGCCTGCCTGAAGCTGGCAAGCACAGTGCACTGCCTTAACTAACTCAGAATCAATTGTACCACAAAAAAACAGGTGGAAGAGCAGAATTCTGAGTTCTGTAAATGACATTTGGGAGCTGTTGGAGAAATAACAGTAAAACTATTCATTTGTTAATCAGCTCTAGTAGATGCAAATTAAGGGCTAGGATAAGACATCGATAGAAATTAGTGTTATCAGGTCAAACTCCTCCAACTCTTAATGCTGTAACAATAAGATACAGGTATGAAAAGTTGTAGAGATGAGCACTGGTGAAATAATACTGCTTTCCTCAAAGACTGAAGCTACTGAACTGAGGCGTCCTTGATCCTGAGAGGGGAAACTTTTGTCCCTGTTGAAGCATTTGATGTTCTGGCTTGTATTTTTAATTCAGTACTAAAATAGGGTTGGATACTGCTGATGCTGCACATACTACACTTAATTCTGTAAATCCTGCATTGAACTGCGTAATGTATGTTTGCCTAAATGTATAACTTTATCCTGGCTTGAAGTCCCTCAAAATTGAGAAATAAAGACTGTATGGCAATCTTTTTAGGTAGCTTATCCTAACAGTTAAAATAATACAGAGCTATTTTTAAAGCATAGTCACAGGAAATTGCATCAACTTGAAGTTGATTGTAGAAAGATACTAAATCTGGAGTTAGGAATTCTACCAATACTTTGAAAGCTAGGTGGTTTCTTCCCACCACTCACAAAAGATCTTCCAAAACAGAGCCAACTAAGTCTTTGGAACAGGTGGGAGTAAAGGACCTAGCAGAGGAAGGAAATGTGCTTTCTGTGTCTGGGTCAGGGAGAGTGAATCTGTTGGGAGGGTTAAATTGTACTTTTGGTGTTCAGATCATCCTTTTCCATTTGAAAAATGACCAAACTCTTGTATTCATCTTTTCTTCAGGTGGTCAGCCCAGAAATGTGCAGCCTTTTAGTGATGAAGATGCTTCAATTGAAACTATGAGCCACTGCAGTGGCTTCAGTGATCCTGCTAGCTTCACTGAGGATGGTATATTCTTTCATTTATATCTACTCATCTTTTTAAAAACATAAAACCTGAGTTCACTTAAGAGTTTAAGTACTAGACTGTGAGTAGCAGTAGCAAAATAATGACATTCTGATAAATGCTATATGATTGTTAATCTAGTGGATATTGTTTTGTTTGGTAAGAATATACTCTAGGTTTCATGAGCCTCTCATGAAACTGTTAGGCCTCTTTCTATTAGAATTATACAATGCTAACTTTTGGAGACAATAAAAATTTTAAGGTGCATTATAACACTGATTTTCATAACACATAGTTGAGGTGGTAGGAGCTGCAGAAGAGTTTGGGATGGAGTCATATTTGCCTGTTTTGAACTAGATTTGTGCTTTGTCTCAGCTAACCATCTCTGCAGTCTGAGCTGCTCTCATGTCATTTTGTTGGGAGGAGACCTGAAAGGCTGCTACAGGGGAATAAGGCAAGGAGCCTTCCCTATGAATACTTGCTAGTCTTAATTGAGCTGCTGCTGCAGAGGCATCTGAAGTGCTGCCAGATAGGACAGGCTGCTTAGACAGTACTCACTGCATCAACAGTGAACACTCTGCTGTACTCCGGGGTAGGTGTAGTGGACTGGATGAAAATGTGTTGCCGACAGGATTGGCTGATGGGCATCAGTTGTAGCAAATTTATGTAAGACCTGATTAGCTCCCTCATTCATTCTTGGCACATATAAGAAGCAGGTACAGAAGCAGCACAAATGTATCAATAGATCAATTTTTATAAAAGTATTTTAAGGGGTGGTTTGCTGTAGCAGGCTTAACACCATTCTGTGGGTGTAATACTGAACAATTATGTAGCTATTGTCTATGTTAAACTGCTTTCTTATTAGTATTACAAACATTGTGTTGGATACTACTGTGTCTGCTAATAAAAATGTATATCGTTAGGACTAAATTGTTTCCTCTGGATTAGGGCCTGAAGTTGATGAAGAAGCCACTCAAGAAGACTTAGAATACAAATTGAAGGGATTTATTGATCTTACGTTGGACAAGAGGTACAGTATGCTTTGAAGAAATGCATTTATACAGTGTTTTCTGGCTTCCTCTGATATAATAAGGGAAATAGGCATCAAACTTTTTTTATACACGCTTACTGAAATAGCAATTATTTCATGCTGAGGAGGACTTGCTTTTCTTCCAAACCTGAAAAGACTTTTCTCCCTCCACCAAGTCTTTGGATAAGTGAGAGTCAGACTTTCCTTTCCTAATGACTTGAAGCAGAGTGACTTTATTGCTAGCCTGGTGTACTATTGTGAACTCTTATCTCCAACTTAAGTTTCTCTGTCCTCGAGGAAGGAGGGAATTCATAGCATTTCATACTTCATGGTCTTCTATCGGGTGCAGACAAATAAAAACTGATAGAAACAAAGGCTGAACTTTAATTGGTGTGTGCTGATTTCAGGAGGTCTTCCTTCTCTCTTCTAACAGTGCAAAGACAAGACAAGCAGCTCTTGAAAGTCTGAAAAGTGCTTTTTCTTCTAAAATACTATATGAATTTATCATGGAAAGGAGAATGACGCTAACCGATAGCATTGAACGCTGCATAAAGAAAGGTAATGTACTTGCTATTAGAAAGCAATAATGTCTATGAAATAGCTCATTGTTTAAAAGGAATTAAGACTGTGAGACTTCTCTAGTACTTTAGAGTGCTTAACAATTTAGTTATGTTAACGACATTCATTTTTTAAATTTAGATGTCATATTTTAACTGACCTAGAAAATTAACTGAAATTATCTTCTGTCTGTTGGTTTCTGAATTTCCACTTGCAAGTATTCAGACTATTATCTTTAAACGAAGGAAGCAACGCACAAGGTGATTACTCATCATAGTATGTTACTCTCTAGGTAAGAGTGATGAACAGTGTGCAGCTGCTGGACTGGCGTGTCTTCTGTGTGTGCAGATGGGGTCAGGAATTGAAAGTGAAGAGATTTTTAAGACCCTTGGTCCAGTTCTGAAGAAGATTGTCTGTGATGGAACAGCCAGTATCCAAGCCAGACAGGCTGTAAGTATAAAATGTTTATTTGCCAGGCAGGGACAAAGGGCAGTTTTTGACCAGTTCACTATTGTGTAACCCAGACTAAAGGTTACTACACTAGTGTAAACTCATAAGGTTGACGTATGCTCTGAATGATGCATAGCAGTTTTCCCCGGCTTAAAAAGTTCCACCTAAAGGCTGAACATCATTCTCTTCTTCAGCCTAGGAACTTCCTTAAAGAGCTGTTTAATCTAGTACTTTGTCAAAGTGCCTTAACTCACTATGTGGCAGTCTCCTTACTGCAGTTCTGAGGGCTGATGTTGAAGTCCTATAGAAAGAAATGAAAGTTTTCCCACTGACTGATGTATCCTTCCTGTATTAATTTTAACTTCTTTAACAGCAGAGGAATGTTAATCATGCAAATGTATTGAGATATGATAAAATTACATACAGCAGATCTAGAACTACATATTTGATACATTCATACTACCCAAAGTATTTAAAGTTTTCTTTCACCCAGTCATCTCATCTATACGTCAGCAGTATACTTGAAATACTGACTGCAGGCAGTCTAAAGCTCTTGCCAAGATTTTTTTTAAACTTCAGATTTTTAATAAATATCCTCCAACTTGCCTTTATCATTACATAGCAGGCTGCTTCTCCTATTGTACTCAAGCTGTGTTACAATAGATACTCTCAGCTGGAAGAGGAGGTAGTATTAGTTTAACAGCAGTTGTTTTGACAAACAAACAAAAGCTTTTAAAGCTTGTCCTGTTTAAATGTAGTTTTGAGTCCTGTGTGGTTAGTGCAAACATTACTTTCAAACATGGAATATGGGCGATAGGGAAGAGATGTGGATGACCTCGCAGTAGAAGTTGGAAAGTTCCAAGAAAGGCTCTTGAAGTCCAGTGTTTTCATGCCATTTAATTGTAATAGTAGGCAGAGAGGGGAAAATATTTCCCGCAGCTGTGAATAAAGATCACATATATGTTACCGTTTATCGTCATAATTTCTGCTAGTGAATCCTAGTGGGATTTAAAATAATTGGGTGAAAGGAGTGCTACACGTAGCTTTTTGGAAGGGCTTTGTAAGCTATATTAATAATACAGCATGAAAAGTGAATGCTTGAGACCTGCATATATTGTAAAATCATCCTGAGAGTAGACAGGAGCTGAGAGCTAACTATTGGAAAGAAGCTGAATTAAACAGTGTTGAAGACTTCTACTCTGCTAAGGTCTTAATCTGAAGCTTCCATTACTCCAGATGTTAAATTTCAAAGGTCAAAGTTTGAATGTTTTGTCAACAGTAACATTAATGTCAGATACTGACACTTTTTTCTTTTGTGTCTAGTGTGCAACCTGCCTAGGGATTTGCTGTTTTATTGTCACTGATGACATTACGGTGAGGATAAATAATACTTTTTTTAAAAAATAAATTGACGGTAGGAAAACGTGTGAATCTTAAGCCACTTCCATGATCTTTTTTCCCCTGTTCAGGAGCTGTACTCTACTATGGAATGCCTGGAAAACATCTTCACAAAGGCCTATCAGCGAGATAGAGACACTAACGGTGTATCGAGTACTCATAACACTGTGCTTCACATCAGTGCTCTCTTAGCATGGACGCTGTTGTTGACCATTTGTCCAATGAATGAAGTGAAGAAGAAAATTGAAATGTGAGTATCTTTCTTGGAAAACAAAATTTGTAATGACTGGTTTCGTATGCAGTGAGGCAGCGTCAACAAAATTTACATCTTCATGAAATGTGACTTACTCCTTAGGCACTTGCATAAACTTCCAAGTCTGCTGTCTTGTGATGATCTCAACATGAGAATAGCTGCTGGAGAAACACTTGCCCTTCTGTTTGAACTGGCACGCGAAACAGATGCTGTAAGTAGATGTCGGCAGCTAAATTTTCTTGCACTGGGATTATAAGACAAATTATTTAACCTGTGTTGCATAGCACCCCGGATCTAAACAAGTGGCAGATAATTCACTGGGTTATGTTCTTTGTAGTGAGCCTGCCCCAATCTAATTGGATAGAGCAATGATTCACAGCAATTTAGCTATCATTTGGACACTAATTTCCGTATTGCGAAACAGGACCAGTATAACAAAACACATCAAACAGTACTTAAGAGTAACTAGAAATGTAGCGTGCAAGCTTTAAAAATCTAAATCCAACACCAGTTAAAAAAATATTGTTTTATCCTAGAATCTCTCTAGGGATTGTTTACTGTAGTGAGAACACTCATTAGGTATTTAGTTTTCTCCAGACAAGTTCCAGTGATGCCCAACATGCAGAATTCTGCTCTCAGAGCTAAAAATCTATCCTTCAGTAGAAACCACATTGACTTTTAGTATTGTTTTTTCAGTATCCTTATTTAGGTACCATGAGAAGAATAAACAGTATTGCATGGTGGTTTCACAGCATTTGTGACTATTTTATTCTGTTAGAGACTAGTCAGTCAATTTAAGGGGGGAGACTGAAAGGATTTGCACAAAATTTGCACAGATAACAGTATTGCTGCATTTGGTGAGATTTCTTGGGGTTTGTTTTTTGAGTTGGATGAGGTGCAAACTTCTCGATATTACCTCATGCACAGCTAAACTTGCCTTTACATTCTTCAATATGTCATATTAATTTCTGAACTGTTTTCTTGACAGCACTGAAGGAAATGGTCTCCACTTACACATGGCACAGTTTGGGAGAGCTGCCTGAATGGCTCCTAGCTTGATCAAGGCTGCTGCGCTGTGCCAGAACACTGTCCAAAGTGAAGGGATAACTCCAATTGAGTCAGGATACACAACACACTAACACTGCATAATCTGAAATAGTATGTTGAGACTTCTGTACAATTGCAAACAGTAGGGATTTGAGTCTCTTGGCTATGGAAGCCCATGAGCCATCTCCAGCAGCATGAATTCTGTGCTAATAACCTGAAAGTGCCCTCAGCTTGTTGACAGGAGCGGCAGCCGGGTTTGGCAGATCAGTTAGGCAGTTTGAGTCCCTTGGAATTATGGAGCAGACCAGATTGACAGGTATACATGCACACTGAAGGAGCTGTACTGTTTCACGTGGCTCTGCCTACCAGATTAGAGTTTGATAGTGTCCTACTTGGTAGACTGAATGCTGTGACTTTGTTCTTATTGGCTTAAATGCTGCAAATGGAACTACAGAATGTTGGTGCCATGTCTGTCTCTTTAAATAGCAAAGTAATAGGTTGTAGAGGTCTACATGCCCAGAATTTGGAGAGATCTGTTTTCCTGTTTGCAGGGAAAGATGTTAAGGCCAGAAACTAAAAATTTTTTTTTTCCCTAGGATTTCTTTTATGAAGATATGGAGCTTCTAACAGAGAAACTAAGAGCTCTCGCTACTGATGGAAACAAGCACCGAGCCAAAGTAGATAAAAGAAAGCAGCGATCTGTCTTCAGAGATGTTCTAAGGGCTGTTGAGGTGATGCTTTTGTCTTGCTTTGAATGTCTGGATTGTAACCATGTAGTGTTCAATTTCATGAAAATGCTTTTATTAAACAGAACTACTGTTTCAGTGAAAGCAACAGGAAAAAATATTTTAAAGAAATTACATTTCAAAATCTGATGACCTACTCGATATTTAACTGCTTTTTTAGGAATGTGGAACAAAGGAAGTCAAATTGTTTATTTTGCTCTAAACTTGACTTCCATATCGGAGAGTATTTGTTTTTCTTTAAGGAAGGCTAAACTTTGCACTCTAAATACTAAATTATTCTTATTTTTTTATAACACGAGCAGATTTTGTCATACAAAACTCTGTAGGACATTGAAATTAATGTCCTGAATTTTGTGAAAAGGTTTATTGTAAAGTCTTATTGTGCCGTGCATAATAAACAAACAGCAACTTAGTAGTAAGATACATTTCCAAATAGCACCTGTGTCAGGGGCCAAAGAAGTGTTTGTGTATGGGGGGGGTGGTCGTGGTGGTGGGGAGGGCGAGTTAGTGTCTTAATTCTTGTGCTGTAATCTTTTTGTTTTTCATATACAGATTAATAGAACAATACAAAAAGTTAGGACTAAAATATTTGGCTAGTGACATAACTTCTGTTTAGTAAAGTCTCTATGAGATAAAAGTCAAACTTCTATCACTTCAATGGATTATTCTTTATCTTATACCTCATGAATTGGATTTTTGATTTGTCAGATAATTACTTTTTGCTGTATGGGTTAAGACCATCTAAATATGAACTGACATTCAGAAAAGTTAAGCATCTCATAAGCTAAGAAGAAGGCTTTGAAGTGATTTTAAACTCACCTTTGAGTTTCTGACTGTAGAATAAGAGTTGCTTATTAGCACTTGTTACATTCCATTGACACAAGTGTAGCTTGCCACGTTTGAAAGGTGGGGACTAAATGAGGCTTACAAACTGACTGAAAGGTGACTCTGGCACTCGGAACTGTTTTTTCTGGAGATAAGTCAGTTTAAAGATGGAAGTTAAGTCATCTTTTTTTTTAAATGCTTTCTGACTTGAAGAATGTCAACTTTGAGTCCTATGTGGGATTTAACTTCAGGTGTACATCAGTTTATGAGCAAATAGAATCTTTAGTATGTGCATATTGTATTATTTGGAATGTTTTGGTGTGCCAAAGTAAAGTTCATAAGATATATACATTTCCTAACACCACAGAAAACTGTTTAAATTAAAATTATAAATATTGTTTCCTTTAATTTTGCACAGGAGCGTGACTTTCCTACAGAGATGGTTAAGTTTGGACCTGAGCGCATGTATATTGACTGCTGGGTTAAAAAACAAACTTACGATACCTTCAAGGAGATTCTGGGGTCAGGCATGCAATATCATTTGCAGGTGAGCTGCTGTTTGATACATGCTCAGACTGTTGTTAACTAGAGACTGCTTCTTCCCTGTCTGCATTCTTGGTAGTAATTCACTCTATGAATTACAAAATCATGAGTAGAACTTGGTGAAATGATGAATTTTGCATTAGAAGTATTAAAAGACAGCACTTAAAAAATGAACACAAGTTTGTTTAAAAACACCGTGTTCAAGCTTACAGGAATTTGGTAAAGAATGCCTACTTGATAGAAGATATGCTGTAATACCCTGAGGGAAAAATGAAGAGGGGGAACTACAGTGAGCTAGAACTGTCTGGGTGAGCTGCCTCTGAGTTTGTAGCCTGGGTGTGTGGAGTTAGCAATTAAAAGACTTTTCCAAGAAGTAAGAGATTCAAGCCGAGTATCTTCGTAGCTTCAGGGTTTTCCTGACTCTTTATGCTGTCTGTCAGCAGAGTGGTGTAGTGATCTGACTGCTATAAAGCTGCATGCCTCCCACTTCCTGTTCAAGCCTGTAAAAAGGAATGCAAACTTTTAGTCAAAAATAATGAAAACAACTTGCAGCCCAATGATGACAGTATTCCAGAAGGAAAGGCCTAAGTCCTTATCTCTGTTCTAGGAACTGCTTATTCACTAGTCATCTGTTTAGATACATAGAAGAAGCAGGAACTCTAGCTTAGTAGCATATGCTCCCAAATTGCTATGGTAATCATGGGGTTAAAATCTTCAGTCCAGTGTCAACTGCATTTCTACGTGACTGAGGGAGTCCAGGCATGTAGCAGCTTTTTCAAATTTTTCAAATACTACTTTTGCAGCCAGATATTTTAAAATTGGTGTGTTGTGAAACCATACAGACCTGTGTCCAGCTGCCTAATCTTGTGTAGAGGATGTAACAGTGTCTAATTTGCTGGGACAAAAAAAAAAAAAGTAAATAAAATCAATGCAGGGGGTAGCTGTCTTTGTCTTCTCAAGAGGACAGTTTTAGTTCTTAGCCTTATTCTGATTAAAGGAAGAAGTACTCCCTGGCTTAATTGCAAAAGATACTAAGATTTTTGTCAAATTGCTGCTTTCTTACTGGAGTACTTGATATTTAACAGTAGTCATCCATGTAGACTTGATAATCAGAGGAGAAACTGATCATTTGATGTGTTTCTTGTTTAGTCGAATGACTTTCTTCGGAATGTGTTTGAGCTTGGTCCACCAGTAATGCTAGATGCTGCAACTCTTAAAACAATGAAGATATCCCGTTTTGAAAGGGTAGGTTATTCCACCTTAATGTATTATTTTCTTTACTTCATACACTATTATATTTCTCCTGAATTAAATGGTATTCCATGCATGCACTTTAGAAACTGTAATCTTTAAACTTGTCACTTTAGTTCTAATAGTGGCTCATACTGTCCTGAATTAAACCAAAGCTTACTTGTATGCATCTTTGAGCTTATGGACACGTCTACTACTGCTTTTCTCCCAAGGGGGTCTGAAGGTTGACTTGGTTGCTGCATGGTGTCAGATTCCATACACGTGAAACTTGGGCTCATATGAGAGCCCTAGGTTTTTGCATAGGGACATACAGGAGACCAGAGAAACTGAGTCTGTTAAAGACAGTATCCCAAACTCCCCAGTGTGAAACGGACACTAGGAGGATGACTTTGTTTTGTTGGTTGTGAATGTACTCATCCTGTGGATGAACAATCTGTGGAATGGGTGCTACCAAGTTTAATCTGGAGAGCAAACTTAATCTACATTGTGTCTGTACGATGCTCGAGACTGACTGGCTTCCAGAATTGCCCCTAGCTCAGCCTCTCTTACACAAGTTTCCTTTAAATGTATGTGTATTAAAACGAATCAGCCTTTGGTGCAAAGATACTATGCTATAAATTTCAATTTATGTCAAAGATTAATAAAAGAAATATTTTCAGCTGTTTCTTAACATAAAAAAAATCTCAAAGGACATAAGCCTCTTGAACATCTGTGATTAATTTTTCCTTTTATTTTGTAGCACTTGTACAACTCAGCAGCATTCAAGGCTCGGACGAAGGCTAGAAGTAAATGTCGTGATAAAAGAGCAGACGTGGGCGAATTTTTCTAGATCTCCTTTTCCATGGGGTTCAATTTTAAGTATTTCATAATTTAAATAGATTTGTAACATTTAAATGAATTTTTTAATTTCTGTAGTCACAGTTTGCACTTGTGCAGAGGGATGTTGTATAAAGTATGTAAATATAATGCATGTTGTTGCTTAGTTGCATATACACTGTATATAGATTGATGTAAGCCTGGGTGTGGGGATACATTATAACACTTGCATTAGATGCAACTCGCTCCAAAGGTTGAATATACCGTAACTGAAATGTTAAATGATGTGAATAACTGTAGTCAAATGCCGTGTGTCAGATTGGATTCCTTACTTTATATAAAGGTAAATGAATTAATTGACCAAGTGTTTTGGTAAGAATGTGCTAATATGAAAAGATGAACTTGTTTTGTCTGAAGTTTATTTTAGTAACTTTTTAAACTCTTCAGTGGCAGATTGGCAAAGAAATTTCTATATCCTGAAGGGGACTATGAAGTTAATTACCTTCACTTACAGTGAAGTAGTGAATCACAAATAATTGCCTCAATGTAAAATAAAAACAAGACTCATGTTCTGAAATTGGATGTTTAATTTTTGAAATAAAGATGTTTATCACTGCTTACTTTCTGTGTAAAAGTGATCATGCATGAAAAGCAGGAACACTAGCAAAACCTAAAGGTTGAAACAGATGGGTTTGTTTGCCCATTCCGACGTGGTTGGGTTAGTCTCAATGCTTCAGTAGATGCTATATGAAACTCTACCTTGCTGTGTTTGGAAGGTTTATCTTCTTTACGTGTGGTCCACACAACAGCCAACTGTTGATTTGTCATTAGTTTTGCAATGGTGAAATGTTTCCTAGTTCTGGTACTGCAAAACACCTTATCTTAACAGGAGCTGTTCCAGCGGCCCTGTTTTTGTCATGTTGGAACTACTCCCCTACCCTCGGTTTTTGGCTCTAGAGGACTGAAAGGTGCCAGTAACTGAGAGTTGTCTTTCTTAAGGATGATGGGGAGGTTTATGTAATAAAGACACTAAAACCTAGATAGCTGGAGCTTCTGAACCAGAACTATACATTAAAGTGCTTTTTAGAATAAACATTCTTAAAACGGTAGGTCAAGCAGAGGAAGTAAACTTTACACCCAAAAAAACCCCACCCCACACCCTGAAAAATGCTGCTTGCTCTGATAAGAGAAAGTTTGCTGGGTTTGTTTTTGTGGTGTTTTGGTTTTTTTTTTTTTTTTTAGTTTCAGATTCTAGCAGAACCTCTTCCAGAAAATCCATACATGCTAACTAGTTGTACCTTCTAATTTATGTTTATACAAATGTATATATTTATACAATTTTATTCTACAAATATACATGTATTTTACATCAAATAATGCATTATGTAAGAACTTGTTTGGCTTATGAAACTGATTACTTGGACTGTAACAAGGCTTTCAACTGAAGTTTGTCCTATTACTGACGTGTTGTCAGTATTTGTCACACAAGTAGAGAAGAAACTGCTGAACTTTGAACTAGATGAAGCTGACTACCTGTGTTTGGCCAGCCCAAGACTATGTTCCCATTGAGCTAAACTGTTCGCACAAGCCTGCCGCTCTCTCCTGTGGCTTCTGGGTGGTCACACTTGCCACCTTTGCTAGTGTAACACTTTTGATAGCTTCCTGTCCTGCCAGTATTTTGCAAAAGTGCTTTCTACAGCACCTCCTGGCAGGTGGCCAAGCATGTGGTTGCCCTTTCCCCCATTACACTGTAGCTGGAGACCAGGATGACTTCCAAGGCTGTTTGAGGGGAGATGGGCTGTTTTGCTGCCCTAGAGATCTGATGGATTTGCAGACCTTTTCAGGCTTAGAACTGGAGCTACTTGGGTCCTTGTCTTCTAATTAGGATTGTGTTAGGAATCTTTCAGGGACGGAGGTGAGATTTGTTTTCTGGCTTACACATTCTTGTTTGGAGGGGGGACTTCTAGGAGACCCTTGCAGAAAGGCAGCAAGCTCGTTATCTCTGCATTACTGGCCCAGCTACTCAGACTGGGCAGCAGCAGAGCTTGTCAGCTTGGGGTGGGAAACTATGAGTCAGAAGACATATGCCCTCTGTTGTTTCCTGAAAGAAAAATAAATTTATTGTCAGTTTAAAAGGATTCAAAATTTTAGGCATATAGACTGCCTTCAGAAAGGATTGTTGCTTTGAGCCATGGTCCCTTTGTGTAAGCGTCAGCTGCCTGTGGTTACAGTGCACTGTAACATCACGTTCTGCAACACTGGCGAGGAAAAACTAGTGATCAAAAGAACTGTCTGTGAAGGAGCAATTACCAGTACTCATAAAGAGTTTATCAGAACTTATTTAACAACTAAGGATGACAGAAAAATTAGTCTATCCCATAATACTGTCCCACTTGAATTTGTAAGGTGGGTGGGAGAAGGAGGAAAATACCCTGGTTTTTCTAGTCTATGCCTTTAAAGTACTCACAACTGCAATACTGTAGATATGACTCTTCTGCATAGCAAACTGGTTACTCATAGCTACAGTGTTGTAGATATGACTCTTCTGCATTGCAAATGAGTTTTAAAAAGGCATCATAAGCCAAAAGGTTAGTGAAATACTGATCATCAGTAACAAACCTCATTCTCTGTGATAGGGTATTATCATAATGATTCCAATATATTTGGAAGCCCAAAAAAGAGCTGTGTATGTGCTGATTTCTTTTTAAACAGATCAATATTGTGAAGTCAGTATACTTAGCCAAGATGAACTCTAAATATAGATTGAAAGGGACAGTCTGTTTCATAGCTGCCTTCATGGGTCCTGCTGGAGTTGACAGGTTCCTATGGGTCTAAAAGTAGAGAGAGGAGTTTTCTTTGGGTGATTTTCACTGGCTGATTTCTTCCATATTGGCACATTGCCTGAACGCGGTTATGTTGTAAGTAACATTTCATTTGCCTGGTTTTTATTTCCTTTTAGACTTGATTGATTGTTTTCCTTTTTTCTGTGAAGAATTTTCAGTGTGTTCTCACACCAAGTTCTAATTTTACCACAACAACTTAAAGAGAAATTTAAAAGTCGCATGGGGAAAGAAGTCTTTAAGCAAGCTTAAAGTACAAGATAGAGGGACTCCAAAAACCCTAATGCTTAGGTTAGTTTGTTGGGCATGTCAATAGAATCAAACAAATGTAATATAGACTTTGTTGAATTCATAATGGTTATCTTCACTGTGGTTACATGCACAGTGAGGAAATCAGTTTTAAATAATTAATAATGAATGCAGAAACATATAACTCACAATATTAATGAATCAAAGGTACTCACATTTATTACAGCTCAAGTTGTTAAGAAGAGTCTTCTGTGAAGATGTAGGGAGGTACTAACCGAAATACCCAAGAGAAACAACTGCTCTTCAGAAGCTAAAAATAACCAAAAGCCTCTGTGCACGAGGTGGTAACTTTTAGCACGCCATTGTCGAAATGCGGGGCTCTGTAATGATTGCAGAGCCAGCACTGGGGGGGACGTGGCTCGCAGACCATGCTGCCTGGCACCACGCAACAGTCTAGGGGAAGGAAAGTGGACACAGCCATCTTTCCTGAAATTACTGCTGCACACCTAACAATCATATGCTAGGTAAGGGTAACCACTACTGTGCCAGCTTCTCTACCTTATCTTTGTATTTTGTAGCAACAATTCTGAACAGAGAAGAAATAAACCATAATATTTTCTTACACTCTATTAAATAGAAATATAAAAGTACACATGCAGGCCAGTCAATCCCCACTATCAGGAGAATGAGACCCATTGTCAGGAGTGATTGAAGCACTTAGTCTTCAGACTTATTGAGGCTCAGTGAATGTTTACTTGGCTATGTGCTCAGATTTAGGCGAATTATGCCAATCTTCTGCATTTGGTTTGATGAGGGAAAGAATGGGTCTTTTCTGTAAACACTCAGACCTGTATTTCTCAAACTTCAGGTTTTTAATTTAAGTGCTAGGTTAGGAATCCGGTCACACTGCGTTCTCTATTGCTTGGAGAGGGAGTGAGGGAGAGACATGCCAAGAGGGCAATTCAACCCACCTGGGATTCAGAAATCGTCCTTAGGTGCTTAACACTCTCCATCAACAGGAGGTTTACAACCCATGAAGTGCTGAGTTATGTCTGGCAGGTAAAATTGAACTTGAGAGCTTTGATAAAATACTAAATGGGTAAGATGTATTCGACTTCAAGTCTAAACTAATCTCTGTGAGCTCTCCCCTTACAATCACTAGCAAGGGAAAGGTACCTTTAGACTCCAATTGTAAGGTCAAAAAGACCTGTCATAGAGTAAGAGAAGTACCCAGAGGTACATATTTTTCTTCAATAATTACAGAGGGAGTTTTCAGTGACCAGGGTAGTCTAAGATGCCTAATTACAGCATCTGCATCTCCTTATGGCTAGATCTGTAGTTTGCTTCTAGAAGACATTTTTGGAATCAGGGTAGCATAAAGAAAACAAAAAGACTGTTAAAGAATAAGGTCCAATTCAAACAGGAGCCTGCTTAGGTATCACTTCTTTTCTATATATAATATTCCTTCATAACTGTATTTATATAAACAATCATGCAATGATCTATGCACCCAGACTCTGTAGAGAAGCTGGTTTTGCTGACTGGGCCCCATCCAGTGCTTTTTTTAAGGCAAGGCACACAAGTCTGAAGAAAGGGCTTTGCCATCAGGCTTTAATTTGTCCAAAACTAGCATCTATCTGAAGTAGAACCGCATTAGAAGACTATTTTTTGCTCAATTTTTGACAAATAAAAACTTCATAATGATATGCCAATGTGCATAAGCAGACCCATATTCTTGCTGCTTATCTTCGTACCTGCTTTCTCTGTCTTATCTCTGAATTAATTACCTGATGCTGAAAGCAGAGAACCTGAGTGACATCCTGGCAGCGTTAGTGAAGGTTTGGCTTTCGCTGTGGTCAGGATATCACCCTTCATCTTACCAAGTGCCAACTAAACCAAAAGGGTTATACAACTAAATTACTAACATTCAAATCAATGCTGGAGCCAGTCAAATAGATTTTCTCTCTCCCCCCTCCCCCCCATATATACACACATACATATGTATAAATATACATACACATATGTAAGTATTCATACACATATGCACAAACACAATATACAAATGAAATTTTATACTCATCAAAGATCTCCAAGAATAAACAAGTGCTGTGTACTGCATTACCCTTGCCTTCAAGACCTAGTAAGTGTGCTAGTCCTCCAAATCCCTTTATTTTAAGGGCTGTTAAGGCTGTTCAGCATTTCCTTAGATCATGACAGCTGCTGTTAACAGTTATTTTGCATATCCATGTTTTAATTTACCTTTTTAATTATTATTTCTTTTAGATACAATGGAGAGGCCTTCCTTGGAAATTAACCTGCCTGAGACTCATGAAGAAGGAAAACTTTATGTAGTTGATTCCTTAAACAACCTAAACAAACTAAATGTTTGTCCAGATGGATCCCAACATGCACTAGGTACGTATGGTAGAAGATGCTTTGTGGTTTTCTATACATACAATAGGCCATCAAAAAAGAGTTATGTATGACATTTGAAAAGACTGTCCACATTGTGTTGCACTGATGTCAATAGGCCAATATGTGGCTCCGTATTGAAAAATATAAGAAAAAGATTGAAAATGGCATAATTTAGACAGATTAATGGTTTAGCTGCTTCTGCTGAGTATTTCAGGTATTAGGTTATTAGAAATCCCTGAATTTGGCTAGGGATTCGCTGTCAAGCCTGAACTTATCTTCCATTTCCATTGGGATCCATGAGGTGATCCCTTGCAGGATAATTTCTCTAGTAATGCTCAATATACACCTACTACATAAATACCATCATACCTCTTCACAAGCACTGAAATTCACATGTGGCAATAGAAACACCAGAGAATTTCTGTTCATTCTTTTAAGACACATCTCCTAGGGACTCAAACCGGTTACCTGAAATATCTGATGAGACTTTTAAGCATTTTAATTTGGAGAGTCTCTTTGCTTGCAGTTTCAGATACGGGCTCTCATGCTTCTACTGGTTTTATAGGGCTTTTATCTTTGATTTGCTCATGACAACAAGAATATTTTCACCCAGTAATAGCTACAATATACCTGAGTTCTTTGTGACCTGAAAACATCTTAAAAACTGGAGTTCTTCAGCAGCATTCCACATGAAAATATTTGAATCTGCTTTTATTTCCCTTACTATAATGGCAAATTTGACTGAAGAAAAGCTATAGAACAACAGCTATGTTTAAATGAATTTCAAATGGCCATAACTTAATTATGCTTCTAGTTACAGGACTTAAATGCCTTTCAATTACTTCTGTTTCTGAGTTGTCTAACTTTTCCTTATGCAACTAACTAGAGTGGTGCTTGTTTCTAGATTTAACATGAAGATGTTAGACATCAGCTACTTAATTTTCATATGTAGATTATCCTGATACTGTCACTTCTACAAGTACAAAATGAGACAATGGGATAAATCAGGTTTAATGTCAAAGAAACTCTTTGCAGAGTGGCTGTCTTGCTTTCTTTTGTAATTTTCATTGGACAGTATCGTTTACTTTCCAGGTAAATATACAGGGTTCTGTGAGATCATATAGGGTTCTGTGGAATAATCACATGCATGCTCCTCCCTACATTTCAGCAGTAAATAAAGGTAGCCTAGTATGTATTTTATGTATCAATTTGTAAAGTGCTTTGGCTCCTTCTAGGATTATTCATTTTGATATACATATTTTTTTATCTTTTTAAAAAACATGGAGATTCTGTAGTTATCTTATCCCATCAGTTAAATACATAAAATAAATTTTTCACAGTTCTTAGCTGCCCTATTCAACAGCATAAAATTCTGGTTCTCTTGCCAGAAAATTAGTGAGATCTATGGAGTATTTTTCAAATTTTGATAAATACTAAACTCTTGTGAATGATCTATGAATAGTATGGCAGCTGTCCAATTTGGTTTAAAAAATTATGTTTTGAGAGTGTTGCAGTACACAGCAATCCTCTTGTTCAGTAGCTTAATATGACCTGGCATAATTAAACACAGAGCAACCATGTTAAAAGCTCTTTAAAATGTATATACCTTTTGATTGCTTTGCTAGCAGCCATGCAGCAATTTATGGTTTAGATGATAAAATGGTCCCATTGTTTGCAGCTTGGCAAGAATCTGTGTTCGCTGATTCCTCACAACACTGCAGTCTGGCATGCTCAGTCAGCTGAAATAGTAAGAAGCATTCATTAGGCAGAGCAAGCACAGACCACTTTTGAGACCTCTATTGATAGCTTAGCATGCTTGAGAGACAGCAGTAGCAGGCCTTCTCCATCCTTATTATTCTGATTAGAAAGCAATATTGGTGCAGGCACTTAATATATGATGCATTTTTTATGAATGCTAAGGGAATAAAAATAAAACCCCCAAACACAAATATTAAAAGGTTTCAGCTTACCCGCAGGCCTGAGTGTGTTAAATGCAATAAACAAAAGCAGAGATATTCCCAGAGATTTCCTACTAGCTCAGTGAATTGCTCAGCCCCAGGTTGGTTCATTATCAAAGTGCTATAATTGCATATATAGCCTTCCCTCAGCTTTATCACTACAGGCTCAGTTGCAAACACCTCAGAGACTTCTACCAGCTAAAACAAGAACACGATCTAGAAATATATTTTTCACAGATGCACATGCTAGTCTCCCTTTTAGAATGGCAAGACAGCAATTGTAGGAGGAGAAATTATGGTAATTTGCATATAATTTTAGCATGTATGAGACTGACACCAAAATGAAATTACGTTAGCTCCCAGCTGCCCCCAAAACATGAAATATACTCTAACCTTAGTAAGTAGTTAAAGTAGTATGCAAACTTGGGATTAAACAAATTTGGCTCAAGTATGAATATTTTTTTATATTCACATGAATTTCCTCATGGTCTTCACTTGACTTTACCTGTTATCTTTCAGGCTTATTGCCATCTCTCATTTGAGAGAAACTGTTTCTATGAGAAAAACTACTGACTTTCCCTATACGCGACACAGTCTTTAAAAAGCAATAAACTGGTTTGCTGCTTTGATTCGAAGGCAGCATAGCAACTACTTGTCCTTTTTTTCCCCTCATTCTTCATGTGTTTGAAGGACAACATATGTAGTCCATGTGAGAGTCTATTCCATTTTTGACAATTTGGGAGGATATGTACCTCATTTTTTGTTGGAATGAAACCAACAAAACCTAAATAACAAGAAGAATATTAAACAAAAATTTTTTAAGATAAAAAGTCAAGACCTACATTCATTCTACCCAACATCAGGAGCTTAACTGAAATGCTTAATTTGGGAAATTAATCACCCCAGGGACACTTCTATCATCAAACAGAAAAAGATGCAAATCTAGAGGATCAATGTGTAGGATGAATCTGTACCTAGGTTTTCAACGTGAGTTTTTCTCTCTTCTCTTTTGAAAAGGTTGAGTCCATTCAGGCTCCTAGAAAGCCTTCCAATGAAAACTTCATTCCCACCTTTGTACATGTAAAATTGAGCTGTAAAACTGAACTATAAACCAGGTCAACTTCAACAGAACACTGTATTTCAACAACAGAAACATTTTTCTTGAATATCTCCCACCAGCTATAACAGATGTATTAGTTTTTGTATTTCCAAATTCAAGCTGAGCTTATAAATTTGGTTTCTTCCCTTCGCATGCAATATTACAGGAAATAAAATCTGTTGGCCAAAATTATGACATATTCTGCATCATTTCATGGAGCCAGAAGCATTTTTTCGTGTTTATCCTAACCAACCTTAACAAAAACTTTATCACCAAATGATTTGTCATCTCATAACAGATGAGGAAGAGAACACTGGCGATACTGGAGAAAACACGGCAGGGAGCAACATAAGAAACCAGTGTTTGTTCTTCATCACCTTTATTCTTACTTTGATCGTCAGTTTGGCACTTGTTTCATTCGTAATATTCTTAATAAGTAAGTAAACCAACAGTAGTTCTTAAAAATGTAGGGTCAACTGGAAGAAGAACTTTGCTGAAACGCATCATGCTAGCTTATAACATGCTACTGCTGTATTTGCATGGTCGAAGGCTTTGCCTGGTTATGGGCAGTGGGTCTTGGTCATGGGTAAAAGCACAGGCCTCTACTCTCTAAGATAAAAGGCACAATTTTGTTCTTAGTGCAAAGGTTTTGTGAGCTTCAACAGCTGTCAAGAATTTAGCTCAGCAGCGATATACTTTGTTGCTAAAAATGATGACTGGAAATTAAATTAAATTTTAAAGAGGACTGTATGGCAGTGAGATACTTTGACAACGTGCCTTCCATTCCTTTCCAGATAAAACTCAGTATCGGTGTCATTCCACTGAAACTGGAATTACACCGAGGCTAACACTTAAATCAGACTACCTGAAGAAAGACCTGAAGGTTGCCAGCTAAGTACTGACTGGAAATTGGTTTGGAACTAATAAAATCTCAAACATAAGAAACAAAAAATGAGATAAGATATATGAAAATTGGCACGTAGCATTCAGTCTGTAGACGCAATTACTGTTCCACTTAGGCTGGACTGGTTGGGCTGGCTTAGCTAAGTACATGACTACAGGTAACCTTGGTTTATGAAGCTCTTGCCATCTTGCAGTTTTCTGGGCTAATGATATTGAACAGAGTATGAGGTCCATTATTTTAACTTACAAGTCCATTTTGAATGAATTGGAATCCATGTGAAATCAAGATTTCTTTTATCCTACAGTAGGGAATTCACTAGAGCATAGCAAAAATCCTTATTTTCCTTTTTGAACAGGAAATTCTACTCCTTGACTGAAATTTGCTCACAAGCGCTTGAAGGACAGAATATCAGACAAGTGAAGAGCACAAAGGAAATTTTAAGTGGCATGACTGTAAAACCCTAATTACAGTATCTCATACTTGAATTGCAGATTTATTTAACAGAGAGCTGCTAAAAGTAGAGCCCTGGTATAGGAAAATGAGTAATGTGCCCCTCTAGTGGAAAAATGGTAAAGTAATAGTGAAAAGGCTACTTACAGGGATTAAAGGAGTTTGTGTGGGCTCAGGTTGGTGGAGGTCTGTGTTTTTTGAAACTGACTTCCAGCCATGTTTCAGATTATGTTACAAACATAATCTCAGATTATGTTTGCAATCCACAGGCATAGACTCATTTAGCATTGGCACTATTAGATTTAAGCTTCAAAACTCATGGGTAAATTTTGTTCGGAAGGCCAAAATAAAAATAGCTCCAGAAGTGTACATGACAGATACTGTATATTGGTGTTCCAGAGGAAACTGGCCTCTAAATGCCAACATTTGCAAGAATTTTCCTTTAATTTAAATGCTTTAGGAAATCAAGTGATGTGTCCGTAGTCTGCTGTATGTTTTAGTAATTGTATTTTTAGAAAAATACAGGCACACACTGCCCAGAAACAGCATCTTGGAGCCCCTAAATAAGACATTTTCCTGTGGACACTAATGGAATGGATACACTCCTGAAAGCTGCAAAATTTGTCTGAGCCATATTTGATTTTATTACACTGCACTAAACTGAATAAAACAGAAAATAAGCAATTAAACAATGTAGTGAGCAGGTAACTCCACCAGATGCATAACTTCTTATCATTAGGTACTGCAGTTATTTTCCTGTTTAATATTTTTACTCATCATAATTCCCTACAAACTCCCACAGGAATGCAAGAGAGGGTAGTGATGCTCTTGACTTAAATGTTGCCAGTTTAACGCAGTACACTTTCCTTTTCAAGTTCAAACTAGAAACAAGATGGACCAAATATCAAGCAGACTAATATCTGAAAAGAAGAACATAGAAGAGCTTAAGAAAATGAACAATATGATATTGAAGCATCTAAATCAATCGGGAATTAAGAGGAGATACCTCTTCACACAGTCTCCTGATCTTCGTGATTACCTCTTTAACCATGCTGAGCTGAAAGTCCCTGGAGAATAGATCTTTGGAATGAAATTCAGTGTCTTCATTTACTCAGATATTTTCACATATGGTACACAGGTTACTTAAACATTCTGATATGGTCACAGCAGCACTGGAAAAGCTATGTGAATGAAAAATATTAGAAAATAATATTTCATCCTGTTTTATGTAAAATCTAGATTTTGAAAACTAAGCCCATATGATTTACAATAAACAACGGATTATCAACAATTTTGGCCAAGAGTTCCAGATTCTCTGTGCATTGTAAATTGCAGGACTAAGGGCTTAGTTTTATTTTAAATGTAAGTGAATGATCACAGAAAATTGTGATTTCTATTCATGTGATTCCAGCATGACCTTGTTCACTTTGTCATTCTCCTGTTTCTTTGGAACAAGTTTTGTGTTTGCTTCTGTCTTATCTGTATTTAAGGATAACTTCAGATTCCTTAACTTACAAATAAAGCAAGTTCTGCTACTTTTCTGTGCATCTAAATAGATTGACTTACTACTCCTTTTGCAAAAAAACCAAACTTCAATAAAACCAAACCCTTTTATAACATGCTATATTCAGCCCAAATTGGTATTGACTGAAAGTGGGTGTCGTATTGCCTTACATGGGAAATGGGTTTAGAGGACTCAGTCTGGTAATACCCATCTCATAGAAATGTTAGTACGCTTTATTCAGTATTTGCTGGCAGTTTCTGAGTAAAGGCCAAGTGTTTTTATAAAGTGATGCGGGCAAAATAATACATGTTCTTGTACTCTTCCCTATAGTTGCTGTTGACCACTATCGGAGAAGGGCCAGGTGAAATCTGGTCTGAACCTTCCTGTTTTTAAAATGGAGCAGTACCTCAGAGGGTAAAAGCAGGAGCCGATGTTTTCTCAGTCTGACTTTACACAGTTGTGGTGACCCACACCCAAAAGTGTGATGACATAAGTGACCGGTGGGTAGCTTTGTAATTTTAGTATTCAGAACATTCTACTGGTACATACATTAAGAAGCCACCTCCATTATCAATAAATACATTCGTTGCTCCCATCACAACACTGCAATGGCAGCTGACACTATGGAATACGTCCAACATCTTCTCTTCTACTTCAAGTTCTCTTTCTCATCCAATGTTTTCTTATCTCTTCTGGACAATTGTACAAAAAAGTCACCAAAGTCAACAACTTGCATCGCAGTCTCCTTTTCCAGAAGAAGTGATAGTCCCTTCTGTGATGACTACTTCATTGTCTACAACAGAGTGAAAAACTAGGTCCAGGAATCCTTCCTGGTATCACTCTACTTTGATTTGCTCACCGATTCTATTCCTGCCATTAGGAGTGCTTTGCTTTACACCTAGGTTTTACATCACCTTCTTTCTATTTCTTGATTTTTCTTTTCCTGATGTATTACTGTCAAGTCATTCACATGAAAACTGTGAGGTTTGTTCTTAAGATTTTATTACTCCTGCTGTTAATTCCCAGCTGCAGTTGTAATTATCTCCTCTGTGGATATCACAAGTAGTTATTACAAAGATGACTTTAATATAGCTAACAGAGAATGATAAAAGTAAGCGTAGAACAAGTTGTAAGGAAAGAAACCCTAAAATATCCCAAGTATCTTTCTGTAAATGCTGTTAAACAATAAAAGAAAAAGTATCGTAAGACTAAAAACATGACATCCGCAGTGTTGTTTCTCTGTTCTTGTCTGAGCTGTCGGCTGCTTTTTAATGACAGTATTAAGTTCTCATCTCTCCCACTCATCTTGTAGTTACTGTAACTGCTTTCAAGCTCCTGTCTCACTCTGACACACATTCGTACTTGTTAGCCAGGGAGAAACAACTCTAGTATTTGGCACTCAGTGCTTCTCAAACACATGGATTTGTCACATCCCTCGTTGCAACTGCAGCTATCAGAGCAGTCTGTGGTCTACTAGAAATGGACACTGATCATCAGTAGATTTCTCTGGCAGGAGACTGCAAATAAAAATCTGTGCTACAGCAACAGTCGCCAAAGAAATGAAACCTTCCTCATCTCTCTGATCTTGTCCTCAATTACTCTTAATCTAGTTATTCAATCTGTACTCATAATAAATCCACTTATTCTGTCTCTATTATTGATTAGAAGGGTTGGTTGTTTTTTTTTTTTCACTCCAGGGTTTGATCCCGCAAGGTGCTGAGTGCCCTCAACTGCCACGGACTTAGGACCAGCCAGGGCATCAAATGTGCAGGTGGGCTCAGTATCATCCAGGACCGAGGCCCCAAATCATCCTTTTCATATTTAATCGCTTCTTCACTTGCAGCGATCAGCAATTAAGATCAGTGACTGAAAAAATGTGAAGGTCCAGGGAACTCTTTAGGCCCATCCTGTTAGCACTGTTGAAACATATCTGTTGTTGGAGCCACTTGCGTGCAAGGGAGACATGGGGCACCAAGGCATATGGCTGCTTACGGTTTCTCAGCTCAAGCTACCAATATCCATTTACAGTTAGAACTGCTTCCACAGGAGACCAGAGCAAGGGTTGAGATGGCTGCCTTGACAGCAGAGTGCCACAACCACTCCACCAACACTTTCTGGAGTAGCCCCCCCCAAACAGAACCAAGGAGTGGCTCCTTCAGGGGAACATTGCTGTCTAATCTACTGACAGTGAAATAGTCCCAAACAAACCAATACTTGACACCTAAAATCTTCTACAAACTTGACCCTGAAGTGAACTTCAGATCATTCCAGAGCTCCATAATCCTCATACTGTGTTGTATATGTTACAATGTCTCCTGCAGACATAAAATCTCTGTTCTTGTACGGCTGCACATCTCAGGAGCCTTTGTAATGTCTGGTATTGTGACAAAAAACTATTTGTACAGGAAGGTGATCTGACAGTAATAGCTTCATCTTACAGTAGTCACAGCCATTCTCCTCAGTAGTACTGCTTCTTTCCTTTTTCTCTTATTTGCAGGCTATTAAGGTATCTATCCAAAGTAATTTGCTTTTCAGTATTTCTCTGAGTCCACTGTAAATAAAAATGACGCACAAAGGGTTCAGATAGATTTAACAACATGCCACTGACAGTCATGTCTCTCAACAGCTGCAACTACTATAGTTACTGAAATGACAACTTGGCTTCAGGAAATCTTCTGCTGAATAAATCTGCACAATACTAGAAAGATGCTGGTAAGCAAGGAGACACACTTGGAAGATTTAACCAAGAAATTATCTTCAGCTTCCATCAAAGGCGTCATGGTGCCAGTCCCTGAAGTGTTGCCCGAATCTTTCTGTGGTCAGGTAATATCAGTAGACAAAATACTTTCTTCCCCTGGTTAGCTTGCTGAGAAATTCACTCCTTTGTTCCAGATATCCACAACAGCCCATGTTCTTATTAACCCCAAACCATCAGACTGTATCTGACTACATGGAACTACATGTGGAGAGATTATACAGGAGTAAATAGTAGAGGGTCAGCTAGTGCAGGCATTTGCTTGTCTTCCTTGGGGTCATGTTACCATGAGAACATCAGCTTGTAGTCAGGTCTTGTGCTCCTCTAGAAGGAAACAGAGCTCAGTACCTACAAGCAGCATGTAAGAACTGAGGACAAAACATTCTTTACAGAGACCTATGAACCAGTCAGAGGTTAGGCAAATCCAGACACAGTGGGCATCTTCAGTAGAAAACGACGCACAGACAGTAAAGGGCAATTTTGAGGGGCAATCAAATCCATCCCTTTGCCTGACAGCAGCATCAGATTTACTTAAACCACTCCTGACAGATGCTTGTCCATTCACATTGTAAAATATTTAAATAATGGAGCTTCCACAAGTCTCCTTTCTAGTGCTTAACTAACAACATGGTTAATTTTTTTTCCCTGAAGTCTAACTAAAATTTTCCCTGTTGAAATTTAAGCCCATTATTACCTGACCTATTGCTTGTGAATATGAGTAACAGTTACCTTCCAGTTTTTCAGTTATTTTATATTACACTAACTCTGCAAGACAATTTTACTCTTAAGAAAGCTTTTTTACCCTCTGAGATGCTTGGAATTTTAAGACAACATATATTCTTAAACTCTAGTTTGAGTTCAGTTCACGTGCTTCATTCACTGGTAACGATACAAGGCTGAACATGGGTAAAAAACAATAATGATGTGCATACTCTGAATCTGGAAAAAGAGAAGAGAAAATTCCAGGATTGTCACAAGCTTTGTTAGACCATATGCTCTCGAAGGTGATGTGCTGTGCACTGCACACAATCCAAACTGTTCAGGAACACTTAATGCAGTGTCAAGGTATTTGCAAAATGAGCCAAGTGGAACACTGTTGAACAAAGCAGAAGGAGCACTGTCAGAAGTAGAATTATCTGAACAAAATACTGTTTCATGGGGTTTTGATGTCTTTGAAGATCAAATATTTATTTTCATTCTACTATAGCATAATCTTGTAAAAATACACATGAAATTGCCTGCAAATACGCATTTTCAGATCCAAAATTCCAAGTTTCTTATTCATTTCTCCCTGTCTGACTGGAGTTTCTGCTCTGAGATTCAGAACCAACCCCACCAGAAATGGCAGCAAAGCAATGTGCCCCATGAAAGCTTTAGTGTTTTGAAAATGTTTATTTTGACAAAATGGCAACCAGTTCTAATTAGAACCCTGATTAAGCAACACCTAGATAAAACAAATGCTAAATAGCAACTAAACATCGGATTTCTGTTTTGACTAGTAACTGAAAATCATCTGTCCAACAAGATGCTTAACTTGATCTTCTTATAGGTTTCTAGTGTAATTTATCTTGAAGATGTTGGCGAACCTTAGATCGTACCCCAGTGCTACTGGGATTAAGGGAACTGTTCTCTTCAATTAAGAAAAATAGCACATTCCGTCCGTTACTTGTTACTGGTTTTATTTTCCCGACAGATTAACAAGAATACTGAGATTTAAAGAGAGGGAACAGAGGGGATGAATGTAGTGTCACCTCCTCTGGGATACATAAGAAATAGTAACACTATGACCAAAGATGTTAGTCTTATTCGAGAACCCGATCAATCTTAGAATTCAAGAAAAGTTTTTTACAGACTCTGTTTCCTATCCTTTCTCTGGTTTCTGGGCCATGCCTCAGCAATCGAAATGCTGTCCACGATTCACTGATGAGCCAGCAAAACCCCTGAATGGTAATGAGAACCTTCCAGTGGAAACAGTCATAGCACAGTGCTGCTACTAATTTATCACTGTGAGGCAAACCGCATTACACACAAGGGTGAAAGGACAATTTAAAAATCGATTGCTCGCCAATTTAAAAATCTATTAATAATTATGGGTTTGCTTTTCAAGTTCTGCACTGCTCATTTAATCTTAATATCTTCTTCACCACATAACTGACTTTGGAAAACTGTGCTTGTCTACAAGGTGACACAAAATTTTGAAATTCACAGACACCCTTTGCTGCTCAGCAAAAGCTCAAGGCTAATTCATTAACTTCCAATAATGCTTTAGTTTTTTTCTGAAAGGAACACTGAAGCATTTTCTTCAGAAGACCTCTCCCTGAGTACTCAAAATCATATGGGTAGATATGTAGGCGATAACCATAATATTTTTACTGATTTTTCAACAGGTGTGACATGGATTCTAGTTCTTTTTGTGCGTCATCAGTGACTGACTTTGCATCCTGGAGCAAGCTTAAATAACTAGATAATGGAGGAAAAGTTTGCCACCTGTAAACCGATAATAACAAACACAGAATTTAATGATATTATTTTTAATAGCATTTTAGGTGTAGTGTTTTTTTAAAAAACACCCTATATCAATGACCCTATCGCGGAGTGGAAGGAAAGTTTCCTTAGAAGTGCTTCTTGTAGACGCTCACCTGTAAGATTTTGTTCAGATTGGTATCCCTGAGTTTCTACTTTGACCCAAGAGCAGCTCTTGGGTTGCACTTCTTGCTTGATACGGATATAAGTGAATGACTTTAAAAGAGAGCTCCCTGAGGTCTTAGCGTTTTGGGGCTGTTTTGAACTACCTCCAGCTTCATACAAAAATTACCAGCAGCAGGATCCCTCACTATCGACAGCAAGTGAGTCAGCTTGCTGAAGTGCACAGGGAGTGAATGAAATCTAGTGAACTGATTCAGCACCTATAAATAAATACTGACTGACTCATTTAGGCCTCTTCCTCGAGGAACAGCGGTCGTAACAAGACATAAGATATGCTCATAAAAGAGAAAACAGTCCCCTGAGTTTTGCTTAATGCTCTTCAAGTTTTCGGGTCTTCTCCAAGAAGCTATCTCCAGGTCTTTACTCAAGAACCTCGGCTGAGGGAAGTGGAAACCACCAGCCAGTTCGGACATTTCCTGGCAGACCTGTTGAAACCACGTCACCTTCCTACTTCTATGTCCGCAGTGCCCAAGCAGGCCCAGAGAATGGTAGGTATTTTTTTGTCGTTCGTACTAGAAAAATCTTCCATTTATTAGAACTTTGTGGCCATAGTAGTAACGGGAAGCCTGCCGGCAATGAAAAACAAGCTGAAGAAAACCAGAACGTGGCTGATACCATAAACCGTAGCTTTATTTCCAGAGGCTGCGTGCTAGGAGCTTGGCAGCGCTCTCCTGCCAGCTGTAAGGCTCGCCTGCGGAAACCTCCCCGGCCGGCGCGGCCCCAGCTGCCGCCGCCCGCCCGGCCCCCTCAGGGCGAGGGCCCCCCAACGGCTCCGCGGCGGACGGGGGAGACCCCTGGCGGCCGCCGACGCCGCCCGCAGCCGGGGAAGGGGGCGGCCCGCCCGGGGGCTGGCGGGAGGCGGGCGGCCGGGTCGCAGGTCCTGAGGGGCACAGGGAGGGGAAAGGGCCAAATCCCTTGAGGAGGGGTGTCCCCGGCAGCGCAACCCTGGGCATCTCCTGGGGGAGTGTAGTGCGACTCGAAAGACCGTGAAGGGGGCGCGGGGGACGGGCCCTTTCGCAGCAGGATAATCCAAATTTAGACTGAGGCGCTCGTCGGGCGGCCGGGCCTGTGGGGAGCCACGGCAGGCCGCAGGGACGAGCCCGCAGACGCAGATGGTAGCGCAGAAATACTGGGTGAAAAGACAAATGAGACACCTCTATGTGCTTAAGCCAAAAGGACACTGCTGTTCAGAGCCTGCTGTCAGAAAAGCCTGATTTTCT
>VFFE01007238.1:288560-388384 GCA_008921705.1 Burhinus oedicnemus | reverse complement strand
AGCCAAGGGCAGCAGTAATGCCTTTTTAATGAGTTTTTAGATGCCTATTGCTATTTTGATGAAAATTGTCAAGTCAGGTACTTGCCAGGCTTACCCACGGAGAAAGAACACGGAGGTTTGGCAAAAGTGCAGCTGATCAAAAACACGAACTTACAAAGAGAGAAATATGAATGTACTAGTATAAATTTTCCTTTTAGCATTTGCAGTCCAGTCACTGCTGACTCCATTGTCCTAGGTCTGTGAAGCTACTGTGCTGGGCACCCCAACGGCACACCCAGGGGCTCGTGTTCAGATCAAGTCTAAAAAGGATTTAAACAACCTAAGTGTATTTTGAAATGTCCCTGAGCGTTTCAGCATTCCCCTTCACTGTAAACAGCAGCCTTTCAGGAGAACAAGGAAGACCAATGCCAAGGTGAAGTCTGCATTCCTCTCCCACCCTGGGAAAGGAAGGAAGGAGCAGGGGCCGGCAAGGCCTGCACTGGAGGATGAAGATGGACGGGGTAGTGGTGTCAGACAAGTTAGCCTCAGGAAACGTGGACCTCTCAAATACCTGCTTTGCTGACATATAGGGCAGAGCTGGGGTAGGGACTGTCAAAGGAGGAACCTCAGCCCATCTTGGAGGTGAGGAATGAGCGTTTTCTGGCCAGCGCAGCCTGTTATGTGTGTTCCTGGGAAAGGGTCTGTGGTAGCCCCAGTGGACATGTGAAATGCAGCCCTGCCTGGGGGCAGGTGAGGCAGGAGCCAGGGAGCCCTGTGCTCAGCACGTGGCATTTGCCAGGCCTGGGAGCTGAGATAGTGTTTTCTGAGATGTGGTTAACTTGGATCTTGCTAGTCTGTTCAGCATCATTTTTTCTTCCTTTAGATCTGTGATAAAATGACATTTTGCCAGTGACTAGAATGGCCATTCACACGCTAATGGAGAATGTACTGCTAAGCCTATTAGACAATCATTGACATGGAGGCACACACTTAAGTCATTACTTTGACAAGGGTTAGGCATATGCATTGATTTGGGGGAGATGTAGGCCCTCTTGAAAATTACTATAATGCAAGGGGCAATTTTATATTCATGATCTATGCACTCATTTTGAGATGGAGAATTTCTTATGCCACTTAAAGAACCCTTCCCAATACTCTGCAGGGCTAGTAAAAACGAAGCCGTTTTGTTCAACAAATGTCCTCCATTATGCTTGATAGACCAACATTTCCCTTTCCATAAGAATCTAGGATTTGTAGTTTGAATTTCTATTGTGCTACTGAAGTAGCTACAGTAGCTGTCCCAGTATGATGTTATTATGCAAACCTGCTATCCCAAAGTAGCCAACAAACTGCCTCTTTCTGCCCTTGCTAGGAGCAGTTAAATACACCAGAGTGAGCTGGGTCTACTCAGAATGGGTTGGACCTCTCATCACTGAGAGACTGCAGTCTCCTCTGTATTCAGATTTCCTTCTGGGGGACCTCTGGTCTGGGCTCAGTCCTTGCAGGATAGCTGCCATCTGATTTTTCTGTTCTGAGTGATTGTAACCTGTTGCAGTTTAAGACATTTCAAGACAAACTCTTGCTTGCCTCCTTAAAGTTGTCATTCTGGTATATAAGGAATTTTGACTGGTATTTACAGTCAATTTAGCTGTCCAATTTGGGAGAAAGTGAAGCGTCTTATTTGTAACATATCATCATGATTCTGTGCATCTTAGGGCAGAGTCCTGTTTCCATTTAAGTACTGCAGGCTCCGCATTTTTGCAACCACAGAAGTATTACACAGGCAAATTGGAAGGGAAACACACCCTTCCCAAACAGTTGATGTAGTCTCCTATCCTTTTCTTAGGCATAACAAACACTAACACCATTACTTGGAGTGCAATAAACTATTTGGAAAACTTTCCATCCAGGTTCTCCTTACCAGCTCCAGGTGTAAAGTAAAAAGTCTTTATGGAAGTTTCCAACAATTTGTGTTGTGTAGCTTAGTTCTAGTTCTTTAAAAAAGCAATGGTGTTTCTCATTTCTAATTAATTTGCCTCTTTGGGGATTCTTTTATGAATACTGCAGACTATACTTCTCAGCTGCTGTTAATTTCTTGCCAGCTACTCATGAACTGTATTTTCTTGTTCCTCCTGCACAAACATAAACTTCATATGAAAGCCCTAACTACTGGTATGTTTACTTAAAACCTTTCCTTTCTTAAATCCATTTTTTCCCTGTAAATGGTACAACTTTAACAAGTGTCACTGAGAGCTGCCTGTAATTTGAGAGCTATAGCCCTCACCTGGGAAATCGGAAACAATAGCTGAAATCTCCTTAAGCCTGCCACATGATAGCTGAGCAACTGGACAAAGCAGGAGTGGGGACACTAACACTGCCATTGCCTTTTTTATCCTGTGTAGACGGTGATTCATCAGATGTGCTCTAAAAAAAATGAGCAGATTGGGCACCGCAGGAGAGAGAGATGTGCAAACAGCTCATTTCTGAATCCTGGCAGACCTTAGCTGTGAACATGATGCTAACTGATCAGCATTGCCAGGAGAGGGTATTTAGATACTCAAGGAAATTTTCTGCTGCAAAGATGTGTCTGCATGCTTCCAACATTACATGGCAAATTAGCTGGAGTGTTGAAGATCTCAATTTTGAGCACAGATGAATGAAGTGGCAGTTAGCTGGAAATAAGGTGCTGGAAAAAAGCTGTATGCTGGAACTCAGTCCAAAGGATTAGGAAGATAACCAAACAGGAGGAGGATCTCTCAGGATCTCTGTGGCACTCAAGTCCCAATAACTCCTAAAGGTGACTAACTGTCATGATGACAGCCTTTTGTAAATCTACACCTTAATGTCCCTGAGCTATACGTCTCCAGGTGTGAAGTGGAGGTAGTAGCATATTCCTGATTCAAAGAGGTGTTATGGGGATAAACTAAATACTGTAGGGCATCTAGTGATGAGAACCAGATAATGGCATATTTTCCAGGGAAAACAATAGGAAAGTTCCTGTGGGGTTCAACAGGCACAGGATTTTCCTCAGAGTCATTACTCCACATGGATGATGTGAAAGGAAGAGAGCTTCTTACGTTTTTGCTCTTACCTCTGGCAAGTCACACTCAGAGCTGGATCTGAGAAGTAGTTTCTTCTCTTCTGAGGCCAAAGGAGGCATCGCTTGCTCAGTTTGGAACAGGTGGGAAGGGAGAGGATGCTCTGTAGGTGTGCAAGGGGTAGAGACTTTCCTGGTGTTAATAGGAAGAGGTGACAATGGAACCACTTACGTTTGCCTTTCTTTAACCTTCTCCTTTCTGGAACTTTCCCCGACTCAATTTGGCATTTCAGTCTTGGCACCCAAAGTGCAGAGCATCCTGACACAGAACATTGCATGAGTGAGTATGGTGGGTTTTGGCATAGTTTGCACTCGAGTATGCACCTGAGTGGGGATCAGGGCTCCCCGCAAAGCAGATGGGCTGCACGGAAACAGTGACATTCATTGGCAGATCTTGCTCCATTTTTTCAGCTTTTCAATTTCCCTTTCACATTACAAATCATCTGAAACACAGAAACATACAATTCATGTACATTGAGACATATGGTTTGTGGAATATGTAACATTCCAAAACCTTCAAGGGGAGCTGTATACACCCAGGTGTGTTCACTAGTGCATGGAAAAAAGAAAACTTCTTCAGTAATGAGCACTGGCAAAAGGGAGCTTACAATAGAGAGGTTTAGAACAGGCACTAGAGAGAAATCTGAACAAAGCTTTTCAGGAGACAATACAAACTTTTTCCACTAGGTGGTGGAAATCTGCCACCATCCAGAGCTTTTAAAAAACAGTAAAAACCCCACATAATTATGAAGGGCAGGCTGAATTAAGATAGAAAATAGCTGTAATAACAGCTTACGATGTATCGATTAAAATGAGTTCTCTGCCTGTCGAAGAGACAATCATAGAAAATTATTCTTAATGCTATCCCTGACACAAAGGCAAAAATGTCAGTTAGGGAGGCTTTCTGATGTTTTAGAAAAGGAAATGAAAGGATAATTTAATCTAAATGAATTCTCTCACCCTCTACAGAAGGACTGTCATGTGTAATTTCAGACCATAGGAACTCAGGAAACAAATCTCTCATGCATTTATTTATCTTCAACTGCCAAAATATATTTTTTAAATTAGTAATTTTAATTAACATGCTTCATAGATCTCCCACAGCCCTAGACTCACTGCCATGTAAGCATTGTTTCTAGAGGTGTCCTCATGGTGGCACCAAAACGATCAATTATTTAACAACAACAACAATGTGAAAATGACGCAATTTTCTGTTGTTCTTGGCATAATTCGTGGCTGGAACACCAGAGACAAAGCACATGCTCTGGTGCTAACATCACAGAAGGAACAAGGATTTGCAAAGTCACTTGCTTCTTCTAATACAGTACCAACAGACAACCGCTGCTGACTTTATTCCACCCTGCTTTCTTCAAAGCTACTCCCAAGGTGTACCTGACATATGATTCATGTTTTAAGATGAAAGCAACTATCACGGACACAGTTTTCAAAGATATTGAGGACCTACTCTCTTTACTGAAATTCATGGCTGTTATCTCAGTAGCAATTCACACATCCCATAGAATGAAGTCATCAACACACCATTTTGAAAAAAAAAAAAAAAAAGAGAGATGGTGAGATACCTGGTTTGAAGGAGCTGTCATTTAGATAGTGGACTTGCCCCTCATTTATTGAACAGGATACAATAAATCATGTTCTTGTTAATGTCATTCTGAGTATGCTGGGTTCACCTTCTGATACATTTTATCAGACCTTACATTGCAAAAATCCAATCTCATAAATTATAACCAGCTTTTACATCTTGTTTCCTGGAAAAGTATTGGACCCGAACGCAGTCCTAATGTGCTTCAGCCCAGTGCAGTCATTATGAATCTTGAGTTCTGCTCATCACACAGAAATCTTTCTTCATTTATGCACAGAAAGACTTCAGTCTTACTGTTGAATTCCTTGATTTCTTCTTGGCATCTGTCATAAAAGTGGCTCATAGTGGGGTTAAAAGGCTGAACTCCTCAGAGGACTGGGGTGAGCCTTCAGTTAGAGTTACAGCTAATCAGTGCTCATCTGGTCCTGTCAACGAGGGTCACACCCACTCTACTCCTTTATGTCATTGCCAGGGAACGTGATCTTGCCATCTGATCTCTCTCCTTGGCCTGCCTGTCTGATCTCTGAGCAGCCTACATGTAGTGTGGATACCCCACTGATTTGTGCAATAGCTGTGATACTTGCTCTTTCTGCTAAACAGATCTTGCATTCCTAAGTATGATCAGCAAAGTTTCCCCTGCCATCTTCAGAAATACCTGTCTTTGCACTGTTCCCCGTCTTACATACCTCTCTCCTTGCTTCCCAGAGTCAGACAGCGATTTCTGACTGTGGTTATGCAGTGATGTCGCAAACAGAGAGGCTGTGCGGAACGAGACTAGCTTCATCCCCAGTAATCTTGTAGCCAGAGAGTGCCAGCTCTGCTGTCCAGGTGGGTATTTTTATTTGAGTACTTTTATTGGCTGGGTGCTTAGATTTAATTAGTTGTGGTATCAGTCCTCTTTCTACTGCCTTTCTTCTCCTTTGTCCAGTCAGGGATTGGATTTGGATCAATCTTAGGTAAATATCTTGGCTAGAATATAGTAATTAGACCTTTTCCCTAAATTACAGTATCTGTCACATTTTTCATTTACAGAACATGAAAGGATTTCTCTTCCTGCTCTCACAGTCTTCTATACATGTATCGCATTCAGTTAAAATTTACCTTCAGCGTTGCTCTTGGTAGGATGAATGACAAATGAAAATAGTCTAATGACAAGCTTGCCTCTGCATCCCTGTACTCAGTAGGATGGAGTGGGAATGCTCTGTGTGACCTACCATACTAACGGGTCATTTTACCTCTGCTGTACCTCTGCCATTAGGGATGTGTGCACAGGAAACAGCCACCAGCAAGTTCTGTCCTCCTTCATCCCGTAAACCTCATGCTCGTGCTGTGCAGCAGAGAAGGATCTGTGAAGTTCCTAGCTGGCTAAATAATTAAAAATGTACATAAAAATCCTAGAAATAGCAAGGTTTCTTTATATATATACACATATATATAAATAGGTTTTTCTACATGAAGGCCATTTTGTTGCCTTTATGATGCTTAGTGGATTACGAAATTAAGATGTAGTATGTAGTAAATGTGGCTGGGTACTATCAGGAGAATTTTGAAAAAAGAAATTCACAGCCAAGTGGAAAACAAAACAAAAAACCTTAACACCTTTCTAGAGAAAGACCACAAACTCCAATACTGGGCTTGTAACCAGAAGAGGGCTTGTTCAATTCTATTTACTTCAAGAGCATTTCATCACCTTTCCTTTCCCTGGATAAAGTGATTGTGTCAGGAAACCTGGTTACACTTATCTCCAGCCTGATTGCCAAAAAATAATGGAGCATACAGTGGTTATTCTGAAATTAGTGTAAAATACTCTTCCATGAATTAGCTATTCATGTGCTTGGGTGACTGTTGGAGTTGATATACTTTTTCTGGGTTTCTTTTTTTTGAGATGAATATTTGGTTGCTGCTTAACTGAAATCTAACCAAACAAGTATGCTGGCTACATATACATTATAATGGGAAGTCCAGATCAGAACTGAAATGCAGTGCTATAGCGATGAGTGACAGAAAATCTCAGGTTAGCTATCAATACTTAGACAGATATAGCTATAAATAAATTACTTTTCTCCTATTAATAAAAAGTTTTGTTCTTTTTCCTGGGTATTTTTTATGGGCTGCTGATAACCACAGCAAATAATATTGTGGTGGAAATGCTAATAAAGGGTGTGGTTGTTCCCTTTTTATTTGCTTTCTGGAGTGTCATTCAAAAATTTAAGTTATTAAAAAAACTGAAGACAGCCTCTTTTTCTGTCCTGCCTAAATACAAGGAGTAGAAGCTCTGCATTCCACAGATACTCTCTAATAATTTCCAGAAATCCATTATTCATTAAATGTAACACCTAATTTTAGGTCTCTCATTTTGCAATGTTATCCTTCACGCTTAAAAACATAGTATCACTTACGTAAAGGTTGTTTTAGAAGCTTCTATTATACAGAATCACATTAGCAATCCAAACCATTTCTTCTCTGTGCACAGACTTCCAGCCAGGACAGTATTATTAAAATGCAGAAGTTACAGTATTTCTCTTCAACTTTATTTGCCTTTTAACGGTCCTGGTAAAGTACTGCTTCATTTGCAAATGCTTCCCATCATGAAAATGGAATATATCAACACTAAATTGTCTTGACTCAGCTGGCTTGGGTACACTTGCAGCAACATCTATCTCAGATTGTAGTGCTCACCCAAGACAGTAAGTAGTGCAGGGGCAAGCCAGTGCTGAATGCCGTACTGTAACAGCTACGTTTCTCTGAGGACCCGTGCTAGTTAGTTTTAAGTTAGAGTTCACACAGCTTTACGAATCAGGCATTTTGCTGCAAAAGAGACAAGCTTCAGAGTCTATGATACTAACTGCCACAATGTGATTATAATCTCAGAGTTCATGACAAACTCAGTTCCAAGTAATGGCATTATACCTACACAACTTACAGTTTCTTTTGTAAATCAGTGAGCATACGTGAAAACATTTGCAGCCATTATTATATAACTTCCCTGTAAAGTCTATTGTAGGCTTACTCAGCACTTGTTAGACCACATCTAGATACCACATCCAGTGTTAGGCCCCCCAGTACACGGACCCTGATAAAGGAGCATGAGTTCAGCAGAAGGCCACCAGGACAATCAGTGTGTGGAGCACCTGCCCTGTGAGGAGAAGCTGAGGGAAGGGGGCTCTTTCAGTCTGGAGGAGAGATGGCTTTGGGGGCACCTCACAACATCCTGCCAGTACCTGTGGAGAAGGTATCAAGAAGATGGAGCCAGACTTTTCAAAGAAGTGCATGGCAGGAGGGCAACAGACACGGAACATAAACTGAAATGAGAGGTTCTGACTGGATATAAGGTACAATTTTTTCCCATGCGGACAGTCAGGCACTAGAACAGGCTGCTTAGAGGTTGAAGATTGTGCTATCTCATCCTTGGAGCTTGTCAAGAACTGACTGGATAAATCCTTGAGCAACCTGGTCTGAGCTCACAGGTGACCCTGCTTTGAGCAGAAAGTTGGACTATAGACCTCCTGAGGCCTCTTCCAATCCAAGTTATCCTATGATCTTGTTTGTTCACATTTGTTGAAATTATTAGTTCCTACATGTATCACAAGGCAGGTTTTCAGTGAAGTGATCTTTAGTTTGATCCATCACTGAGAGGCAGTGCCACTGCCCAATAACCCTGGTGGCCCAAGGTCATTTTGCCAGGATGGAAGATTCCCAGGAGACTGTGGATGACAGTCTCATCACTGAATGCATCATGGCAATAGATGCTTTGTTGGAAAGTTTTCTTGGCGATTCCTGTAGCACACAGCACTGTAACACTGGAGCTGTTTCTCTGAAGAGAGAGAAGCCCAGCAACAGTAACCTGAAGAAATTGGTTTTTATCCATTCTTGCTTGTCTGATGTGAGTAGGTAGCTCCCAACGTAGTTTTCAAGCAATTGAGTCCCAAGTGGTACATACCTTCCCTGTTACTGTGTTTATTTTTAGTGTAAACTCTTTGCAGTAGGGGCTATTTGTTATCTTGTGTTTGTATTTTGTCTAGAACAAAGCAAATTCAAATTCAGTTGGTCTTAGGTATCATAATAAATCCAACAAATGATATTCAAGTCAGGAGGATGTACAACACACCCATGTGTTAGTGCTAATTGGATGCAATTCCCTTAGTGCAAGAAGGAGAAAGAGATCAAGGTAAGCAAGATGCCTGGAGGACAGAGCACTTCATATATTAGAGTGCTATAAAGCCAATCACCTAGGCTGGCTGCTTCAGACCTGTGGTTTTTGTAATATATACCACTATGGCAAGAGAGGAGTTTCACCTCTGAGCTATCAGCTGGGGAGAGGATCAAAGGATAGGTAGAAAGTGAGAAGGAAACTTGAGGGAGGAATAATCGTACTCTCCTAATTCCTATATTCTAAATGGCTATCCATGTTTGAATCAGAAAATGGTGACACCTTTTCTTCAAATACGAGTATGAATGTGGAACAGAATGTATGAAATGGGTCAACAATAATAATAATAATGATACAGTTGTGTAATTTGTGTGTGCACGTGTGTTTTCTGAGAGGCTGACAATCAAGAATTGGCATACACATGAGTGGAATTACTACATATGCGTATGTGTCTGTGTAGAGCATTGTGGTGCTTTGGGAGCTGCAGAAATAACATTTAAAAAGTAAAAAAGTATCTAGCATACTCTTACTCCTGGATATGGGAGGCAATGATAGTGCATTGGCAGCTTTCATTCTAGCATTTTCCAGTTTCCGAATACCTGAAATTGCAACCTGAATATTCTTTTGCCATAGGCTTTTTTATATTACACACAGACGTATGCATGCATATGGGCATACCTAAATACACACATACAAACTATATTAAATTCACACACATATAAACACATAAAATAATAAAGTAAGAATGTTCTTGCTCCTTCAAAAATGCCTTTGATCTTACAGATACAACTGCAAAAACAGATTAAAAAATCCGGAAGTGTAGGTTAGTACAGATGTAACATTTAATCTTAACGTACTTTTTTAGGAAAAGTGATCACATTTCATTTTTATTAAAAAATGCTGCTATCCAATGGGGGCAATTTTACACTAGTCTGAAAAATTGCTTGCTAAGCATGAGACAAATTCCAAATGTTAACTGTTATGTCTGACACTGAATTTAATACACCATAGGAAACTGCAGACTGAACAGGTTATAGGAACAATTTTCTTATATTTCAAGGTTCAGAATCCCATAAATCTCTTATCAGGCTTCCTAAATTAAGGATTACAAGAAATGGTTTCACCTGCTCTTTTACTGAAAATAACTTCTCTTCCAATTTCTATCAGTTTTCTTGCTACCATGAAGCCAATTTGAATAATAATTATTATTTTATTTTTGCAATTTAATAGCCCTCTGGGTCTTAATCTCACCATGGAAATGAAGAGAAACACCTGTATGTGCAGACAGTGAGCATGACTTTAACCTATTTACAGGTAAGTCATTGAATTTTCTGGCCTGTTCTATGAATTTTCAACCAATGCCAACAATAATTGGAAACGTTTTTATATAGATTGCTGTCATATGTAAGATCACAGCCACCAACCATCATGCAAAGCCAGAACAGGTGTGGCTACTGATATGAATTGCTTAAATACTAAGTGCAAGATTGCGTCAAGCCTTCTGTAGATTTACGTGGTGGTGAGAACTATTTTTTGTTTTGTTTTTGCTTCCTTACATCTGAGTTAGTAAAAATCTGTACTCATCTGAGCATATTGCTTCCTTCAGGTAATGTTTTTCCCTAATAGATACAATGGGAGTTTTGCCACCGACTTCAGAGTTTTTCACCCAGTTATGTCTAGAACTAGGTCCAGATATATCCATGGAGGATCTGGGAAACTTGCCCAGTGACTCAAGCTAGATCTATTCTCCCTGTGGCTCCTGGGCATGTTTGTTCTGCCTGAAATACTGTATTCCCTCAATGGCACAGGAAAATGTCAGTTGAGGCAGTGTACATAAAAAGCCTTGACTGGGAGCATGGACTTAAGAGTTGGATCTTCTATATCCTGTTAGCAGTGCTCTAGGTTGCTTGTTTTATATGTTGTCCTCAGTCTTGTATCTTGAATTTGTATTTGAGTCATGAGATAGTTGCTGTTGGTATGCAGTATCCAGCTTCAACAAAACGGACAGCAAATGTTCCTTTATGCAGATTACATGTAGCCCTGAGGAGACAGCACTTGGTTGTATGTGGGCTTCAGACCTCATGAAGCAAAGTTCTGCGGCCCTGGGGACAGGCAGTGGGGTGAGCGGTCTGCCCAGCATCACGGCTGCCATGGTACCTGCAGCAGCAGCAGGGAGTAAAGTTTCTAGGCTTACCCCATAAGCCTCTCCGGCCTCAGAGCTGCTAAGGGAAGGTAAGAATAGTATTCTGGATCACTGTCCTCGGCCAGCATTTACAGTTTCTTAAGATGCCCTATGGTATGAGGGCTATAAAAAAAGAACGGTGTTAGTGGGGAAGGGAGAAAGAAAATGGGTCTGACAGAAAAGGTTAAATGAAGAATATGACTGTATTACTGGGACAGGCATGAAAAACAGAGGAACAGAACAATTGCAGTGCAGTCCAAATTGTTTTATGCACTGTCAGCCCTCATCTGGGATGTCAGCATCATTCACTCTTCAGAAGAAAACTAGGATAAGCAGGAGGTTTCATCACGCGAACAGACTTAAAACAAACTTTGCAGTACTTTCTCAGTGCACCCGCTCATCTATTAAAAATATTTTGCAAAGGCTTCAAGTCCTGGAAGAACTCCAAGTCACTTTTGATGTGATTTTTGGGAAAGTTTTAATAATAAAAAACATTTTGATTGTATAAATAAAATCATTCTTCAGATCTGAAGTTTGAACCTTTGCCCTTTTTCTGCTGTTTTGAAATCCAGAGACTGTTAAAAATGTATTAAAATGTTCAGTGCTGTGGAGAATATTTTAGCATCTTAAAATCTCACTTGGGAGTGTAGTTTCAGGCTTTCATTTTATTGATATTTTGCCAGAAATTATTTCATGAAGATTTTTAAAGGTTTGGAATATCCAGCTTTATATATGAATGTGAATGAGATTTATATTGAAAGTCCTGGAAATTATATGAAGCCGTTAGTCAAATTTAAAAAAAAAAATAATTAAGGCAGGCTGAGACTGATTCTGCTTTTTCAAATCTACTTTTAAAAAAATGCTGTTTTGGTATTACGGGATTTTTATCCAAAACTGCATTATACTTTATTGGGTACAGATGATAAAGTGTATTTATGTTAGAATAGGACGTTGAGCCAGTCACAGTGTATGAAATGTTGCAAAAGAGAGAAAATGAGTACGTTAAGGACAACTTAGCTGCAGGTTATTGCTTTACAGTGTTTTTCCATCTATGCCTTTTTATGTAGAAATAACTAAGGAGCTCAAGGAGCTCAATCACTGTAAGCCTAGGAACGCCTTTTGAATTTTAAACAACAAACAAATGAAAATAGCTGATTCAGTTTTATTTTTTTATTATTTCTCCATGCCAATTATTGCTAAACTGGCAGTTTGAAGGGTCTGCAAATGTCACGCATATCCAACATCCTGAGCAACCTCAGTCTGGATGCAAATGGCACAGTTTAATGGAAATTGCATTTTTCGTATCACTTCCTGCTTCCTAACAAATATTGTAAGGAAAAGCTGTGCTTTAATACCAGAGCTGCTTCCTTTTTGATGTATTGTCTGACTTCAGTGGCAATTAGATGGTAGCTGTCTAGGCCAAAGTTTTTCTTCCTCAAATACTTCTGTTGAGTACAGTTTGCGCAGAGCAGCCATGGAGACACCTGTTGAGTTCCTGAGGATATTGCTGGGTGATATTCCATCCATGGAAACTCCCAGTGTTGGAAAACAAAACAGACATCAACTACTGGTTAAGTAGGATGCCCTAATGATGTGTGTCATCACAGTGACACAAAGCAACGGGAATGACCTGCTGTATCTTATAAAACATATGATGGCAGGCTCTATTCACTGTACACCAGCAACATCTGGGGTAATTCCACTTTTATGGGCTGAATTACTGGAGTTGCACTGAAACAAAAGTAACAGGTGTCAACTGGGTATTGTGCTGTTAGTGTCTGTGGAAAGACAGGATTTGAACAGGGAGGCTACAGCCAATATGTGTCTATTAATAAGCAATGTTGTGTTTGTTTGGGAACAATTTGGGAAGGGCTTAATTATGTGTAATATAAAATGAGGCCTATTCTTCACTGCCCTGTGTAAGCTGTAGTCATTCGGCCAGTCCAAAATGGATGTTGATTGTTACCATTTAGAGCTGTTACCATTTTGTGCTCTCAGCATGCAGGTCACCTTGGGAAATGCTGAGGTGGAAAGAGTAATGTAAGTAAAGTAAAATATGTATGAGCTAGGGAGAAGGGAAGGTCCTATAATAAAGGAAACATCTTCATATTACAGTGTATGTGTCTGAGGTTTAGTTTTGCCATTCTTTCCCAGGAAAGCATCGATTCAATCCCATTTTTATAAGCAAGGAGAATAGAATACAACCATTCATATTGTTTTCTAAATTTTATTGGAAACTTAACCAGTAATTTCAGGAGCTGATCCCTGGTTATTTCCCAGTGCCCTTTATATTCCTCTGTTCAAAGGATAAGGATATTCAGGAAAAAAAAAATAGAAATCTGATATTTTTCTGCTAGAAGTCTGCAGTGTTTAATCACATTAGGAAATCCACTAAAATTTATGGCCATCTTAGCAGATGCATAGATAACAGCTGCTGCCCCCCACACTTCTGGGATCTGTGTGAGAAAAATATAGGTCTACTTAGTAGCAAGTAATGGTTATTATGCTGACATTTTTTCTATTTGGAGTTACGTTCTGTTTCTACCGAAATCTTCCCGAGGCTGCAGCATTAGAAACTCTTTTTCCTACTTGTATGTAAGCATTCATTTTCTATTGTTATATTTAATATGATATGTTAATATTAATAATAAAAATGTAGGAATACTTGAGAAATTTGTGGTATGTTAATATTATTATTATAATTAATATTAATATTATTAATATTATAATTATGGCTTCGAAGTATATCTACAAATCAGACTAAACATTCCTGTATTTGTAATTTTAGAGAACAAAGCATAATCACTAGTTTGTCTGTAATGAACAAACCTGCATGGGGTTAGATGGAAACAGTTTTCAGTATCAGAAAAAAACCTTTTAATGGAAAAAAAAGAGGTATGTGTCAATATATTGGGCTACTGGAATTATACTTTACAGATATTTTAAACTGATGATAGTATCAAATTTGTATTCAAAAACTTTTTTTTTCTTTCCTCTGAATGTCAGCCCACAGAGGTCAAGTTACACTTTGGAAACAGTACAGATCTAAATATTACTTGGACAAGAATACAAGGACTACATGAATAAGCAAGTACTAGTTATAGAGAATCAACATCAAGTGATGTCTAGGGCATGTCCCAAGAATAGTAGGTAAGTTAGTTCCCCATATCTCCATGGCTTGGGGGGGGGGGCATGCTAGAGCAGCCCAGGCTCAGCCTGATGCATACCTGAGCAGATGCAGCAGAGCAAAGTTGGATAGCAGAGCACTGTACTCTTCTTAGTCACAATTGTATGTTTAAGTGTCCAATGACATGTATCTGGCATATCGTTGAACACAGGAAAGCAGAAGCCTCTGGTGACATTATATTAAAGCAGCGCCTCAAGAATCTTTCCTCTTTTGCTCCACCATTTACGCTATAAAAGAAGTATCTACCATGTTGGAAAGGATGCAGTCCAGTCCTCCCAGTTCAGCTTCACAGGGTGGTGTAATGATGTATGGCTGCATCCCCTCCTTGGCCAAATGCAGCACAGTTTCAGAAGTTCCTTCCTTTGCTGGGCCTTTTTGAATACTGATTCAAGGAGTTTACAAAGGAGAACAGTCTTGTGTTTCTTTACTCTTCTGCGTGATCTGAACTGGCTTCCAAATTATTCAGAAATATCTTTTTAGTCCTCTGCTTAAGACAAAAGTTCTATGTCTTGTTTGGCCACTTGCACTGGCAGGCTGCCCTTTAACCCAAGAACATGTTGGACAGTCTTCTACTAACTGAAACTCTTTTTGAGTTTTACCTTTACCTGGTCTTGTCAGAGTTGCTTGTGTCCTTCTGGACACTGATATGAGAAGGCAGGGGAGGACAACAGTGACGGCTTACGGTTAGAGCTTTAGTACAAAGCATAAGGCAAAGCTGGATGCTTCTGGTCCTCATCCAGAAGATGAGGAACCATACTCACATGGGCAGTTCAGAAAGTAGAGTCAGAAAGCAGCATTTGTCTTCAAACATCAGGAAGAGGCTGCAGACAGGAACGGCTATCAGAGGAGCAATCTAATATTGAAGGAAAGTTTGTAAGACCAGGTGCTCCAGCACTGAAAACCAATCAATACCAGAATGAAAAGCTGCAGGTTATCTTAACTTTTCTGTACTGTTTTGCACGTTTGTTTTGGTTTATCTTCACAAAACAAAATTAGATTTCAATAGCAATAGCAGCAGCTGCAGTTGCAATCCCTGTAACTTTTCCTTTTTGCCTCTCAAATATGACAACCACTGCCCTTTAAAAGGCAACTAAAAAGAAAGCATATAATTAATGCTTAATACTTTCAGTTGCTAGTGCTTTCATTTCCCCCCTTCGCTGTCTGTGCCTTTGATAAAGAGAACAAAAGATTTTTAATGGTAGTTGACAGTAAGCAGGCTTCAGTACCCGAACTGACAGATTATATGCAACTATTGAATTTCATATTGTGACAGAGCTGTGTTAACACTTCTAATTCTCAAACTCTGTGCACTGCATCAAAATGAATCCAACAGCTCTAAGGGGCAAATATATTCCCTTCCAGTATTGAAGGGAATTTTGGTCTGTGGACTTCAGTAATATTCTGACTTTATCTATCTATCACCAAACTTAATTTTTAAATGCTTTGCCACCTAATAGGCTCTGCGGTCTTGTGCTCCTATGCTCCCCACACACCCCACCACAACAGTAGTTCTGTTACAGCTGGGAAGCCTAAGCATGTAAGGTAGGCAAGACTTGCAGGGAAAGGTGAAATCTTTTACCAAAAGATTGGATACATCTGAAGTAGCTGAGAGTGCCACAACTGAATCTAGAAAAGTCTGTGTGCTGATCTGAGGGAACTTCAACTGAGAGAGGCGACTTAACCTTTAAGAAAAAATGAACACCCATCAATAAGCTTTAGAGTGATGCCCTCCTGCAATTCTAACCTACACAGGGAAGAACTTCATCCTGGAGCTATGCACTTAAGTTCTTTTCGTGGTATGGAGAAAAAGTCTAGGTAGGTGTCCCACATCCCAAGAGCGTGTCCAGCCCACTGAAGTATTGTATCTTCAACCTTGTGTTGACTTGGCAATTGTCAAGAATATTCATCAAGTCATCCCATGAACAGCATAGAAGAAATGGGTGGTCTGTGGGTCCCAAAAAGGTGGGAGCTTCTCAGCCTTGTCAAAATTAAGACACAAATTCAGCCTGCCCAGAAACAGGCGTTAAAGTTTCCAGGAAACATTACTGTAGAAAACCTTGTGCTTATAATCTTGTGCCTACTATGGCAACTTTGCAGCAACATTAAGAAATGAAGTCATCACACATCCTTCTGATCTTGAACCTTAACCATAAAGCAGTTTTGCTGTTTTTAAATATCTCTTTGCAAAATATTGAAATAAATAGTTAGAGAACAGTATTGTTCAAAGATTAATTTGCTGCTGAGATTGTTTATGCAAAATATATCTTCTGTTGAGTACTTTAATGTTTTAGTGAGTCATATTGCAATTACATTTTTCCCCTTAGTTAGATGACAGTAATTAGCTATGCTACAGGAAATTGCCTAAATGGAAAATTTTATGTAGGCTTCCTTCAAATTTATAGAATATATCATGGAAATGGTTTTCTTATGTGGCTGAGAGATGTAAGTCTTCTCCCTCATCCCAGTTTTACACCGTTTTAAATATACTGAATTCAGTAGAGTTATGCATGATTTACCCAAAAATGGCTTTTATCTCCAAATGAGAACAGAATCAGGTTCCTGATTCTGTATCAGAATCAGTAATGAGGGACCACATTGTTTTCTTCACTCTTTTAAAAAAATGTTAACACAGTTGCCTGTGACTCAGTGGAAGTAAAGCGTTAGACCTACCATCTCTACCTGAGATCCTGGGATCTCATCTGTTTAGTCCATTGAGGATTATCTTGTATGTTTACTTGTCCTAGACTTTTAGATATAGCTGTTGAAGTATTTTGGTTACATCTTAATTTTTATTTGTGGATACAAACATACAAACACACAAACACACATACATACATTTCTAAACACACCCTTGAAAGGACAAGAGAAAACACACACATGCAGTTAAGTACTGATAAAGCTGAACAATTTATCTTGCTTTTGGAATACACAAACATTTATAAAAATCTTTAATAATGTAACTTATTTTCATCTAATTTTTCAAATAAGGTCTAGTCACAAGACTTTTGAATTCTAACTCTGTAAACTCTGGGTCTTTGTTATACTGTTTTTAATGGAGCACAAAAGCACGCTCAATAGATCCAGATTTAATTACTTTTCAGTCAGAAAGCAACCAATGGATTCATTTCTAAGTCCTCAAAGCATTGAAACTGTGGTCAAAAAATAAGGGCTACAGGTTTGGTGAGTCAATGTTGCATCTTTTTCTTTTTTTAAAAGGAAATGGTTGAATTTCTGTTTTATGAAAAAGAAACCCATTAAGTATGGTGACCAGTGTATATATGGCACAACCACTGTCGTGACCAGTACAATTAGTGGATGCAGAAAGGGTGAAACACTCAGTCTAACAGCTAATTAAAACTTAACGCAAAGGGAGTTCAAAATGGAAAGATGGCTACAGGAAGTATAAGGTAATGACTTCAGCATCAGATCAAAACCAAAAGTCAGGTCCTGTTTTCATGAATAATGCTGTGGACTCTGGGAAGATCAGTGCAGAGAAAGCTAAAGTACACTGATATGGGCTCTGTTTACCTTTTAACTATGCTACTTCTTTCTTCGTCCTATATTACATAACTGCAAGAGAGAAAGTCCCTTTGTTTTCTTTCTCACCATTTTTTAGAATGCGCCATGGAAACTACATTCTGAATCTCATCTGAGCATTAACGTAGTGATGCCACTGCTGCTGTTCTCGCCCCACGCATGTATACATTTAGTACCTATGTTTTAAAGGTATTGCTTTTTATATTTTATCTTAGGTCAAAATTCTTACATTCTATTAAAAGAATTGTTAAAGTTTGAAAAACATAAACATGCTAGTAGCAATCACATTTCAGCAACAGAAACTTTTCATTGTCTGAATGCCGAAAAGGTCCCAAATGGTCAGAATAGTGAGGTTCCACTGTAGATGATCATTTTAAGACACTTCCTAGGATTTAATTTTTTTTAAAAAGGTAAGTATTGTTGTTCTTATTTTAATAAAGCCCTTCTAATGCTGATAATCTTCTAATGCAAAATCTAAATTTACCTCTACTAAAGTAGAAGATGTTTTCTGTATGACTTATCTGTCTCTCAGCAAGGATAGCGGTCCTTATAGCTTACTGTTTTCCAAGGAAGAAATGACAACATGTAGATTATGGAGTGCAATATTTTAAGATTTTCAGTGTTCCCTTGCACATACAGCTGAAAATAATGCAAACAATAAAGTTACCATTTTTATGATCTGCAGATGAGCTTTGTGCCTTGTTTAGTATATCTAACTTTACTAATTGCATTCCTTCTGCAGTGCTTGTTATCTGAATTGTTTTCTGTGTTCATTACAAGGCCATGGGTTTTGATAAAGCTACTCCTAGTGTGAGAGCACAATTTCTAATTAGTCTTAAGCACTGTGTCTTTTTACGGTGTCTTTTTACAGGTTACCATACAATTCATTAAAATGTTGATGTTTCTTGTTCTGGAATAATTAAACTTATTCAGTGAGAGATAGCTCTAAATTCTGCCTGGACAGAGGCATGAGAAATAGCCAGACAGTCTTCATAAATACATATACCAGACCCTATCTGCAAGGAGACACATAGTCTACCTAGTATTTTGATAATTTCTTACTGGGTCACATAAATACATATATCTAAAGAAACTCTCTTTCTGTGTGCTGCTTAAAATGATTTTCTGGGTTACTTTTTTTTACACACAATGTTATCTGTGGATCTGCCTATATTTTAATTAACTTTGAGGGACTAACAATATTAAACTTTAAAAATTTAAAAGCCGAGTCTAAAAGGAGAAAAGCAACATTTTTTAAAAGATGAAATTATCTTATTTGTAGACTACTCATGAAAGAGCATATAGAACTCTAAATGTCCAGTTTGCTGGCTGCAAAGCATCCATCTATTTTTATGTTGTGCAGCCCAAGTATGATATTGCATCTTGGCAAGAGATTAAATGATTTATGAGAAGAAAATGATTCAATGAAAGCAGACCTATAAACATAACCCCACTGCTGAAAACAATAGTGATACTGATCAGTGAATTGCAGCAGAAATTGTGAGTACACCGAAAAGATAAAGTTCTTTTTTCTCTTGGGAGAATAGGTTTCTTAAAACAACAGTGACTATTCCAACAGTGGATAGCGGATGTAGAATTGCCTTATTTAGATCTTAGCTAGGCCTGAGTGTTACCCATCTCATATCACATATTGTTATAATAACGGGAGGGACAGATTATGTGGGAGAAAGAAAGAAACCTTTATTTGGCTTTTTTTTGTAGTGAGTGGCATCCATTTGAACAAATCATGGTTTTAGAATACTATAATTAACACTGATGGAAAGATACTGATGTGCCAAACTAAGCAGGGTTGGTAGCAGTGCCAGTGAATGTAACTATATGATACTTTCAAGGTTAAGATCCAAACTTTGTTTACTGTAGTTTTGCCAAACTTTAAATACTGTGCTGAAAATTTTCCTGCTGGCTGCCTGATTCACACACGATTTTCCCTTTCCCTGCTCCAGCCCCTTCTCTTTAAAGTTTCAGCTGTTTCTGAGAATGAGACAAAAGGAAAAAATGTTGTTCTGCTAGGTTAAAAAGAATTTTGGCAAACTTTTCTTCTGACCAGGCCTTGCATCCCTAAGTTTTGAGTAGGGCTTGGAATGAGACAGGAGACAGTATTTGTGGCAAGAATGGCCTTATGCAGTGCAATGCCACTCCACGTTGATCATATTTCTGAAAGGTCTCAGTTTGTACATGCTTGGCAGAAACCTGCAGAGCCAAAAGATGTCAACGGTCTACACATACCCTGTCTGATCAGAGACCATAAGCACCTAAATTTACCTGTAAGTTCCTGTTGTTCCTGAATTTCTGCTGCTGCACATTTTCTACCTGAGAGAATTGGGACCCACCTCCTGCCTAAGACCACACAAGATACACAGACTAAGCATCATCAGGCCTAATTCCTATGGCAGATGTGGAGTTGCATGGTCCAGTCTCTGCACTCAAACCTGTCCACACATTTTTACAGACAACTTGTAGCAGAAACATCCCCAGAAACCTGGTCCTCCTTGCTGGCTATCCACCAGTACATTCCAAGTACTCAAAAAATTTGATGGAAAGTTGCATTACGGCTCCATGTCCCACCAGTAATGACAGGCAGCGTGGGGAAGAGGAGATGACTTAGCTCTATACCTTCCTTTCCTGTCCTGCTGCTCGGTCCTTGTGGCCCCGGTGCTGGGACCAGGCAGGAATGCAGAAAAGACGAAGGCAGAAGTAGTGGTGCTGCTTGTCAAAAAAGGGCTGGGAGCCCCAGAGCTATAATATCATGTTTCCTCCTCATCATGCTGCTTCTGGTCCCACAGATTTTGAACAGTGAGGTCAAACTTCAGGAGGGCTGTAGTGAGCAGGTAGGCTGAGAAAGGCTGGTAGAAGAACAAGAGGCTCCAGCACGTCTCAACTGTGCCCTGTTTTCTTTCACTGTAGGAGGCAGTACAGTGCCACAGAACTTTTGGCAAACGATTTAGTCATGTCTGAATTCAGGGCAGTGCACGCTTTCCATGTCTGAGAGTGAGGAGCTGGTTGAGGGATACTTCCAGGAGCTAGTTTCTCCTCTCATGGGAAGCAGCAGCTCTGGGGACAGACAGTAGGAGACAGAAGGCAGGGGAGAGTTATCCTATGAGCAAGAGCCCAAACAGGTGAAGGGGGTTCAGTGGGAGACAGAAGGATAGCAAGAAATGTACCAGGAGCTGTGCCAACTGAACTTCTGTGCTGTAGCTAAAGGGCACGTGATAGTGCAGATACACAAAGGGACTGAAATTAAAACAACTTGGATTCTGCTTGTCAAACTATTAATTATTTGACTTCCTGGGTGCTTGATAGTGAAATGCTATTGTTCTCTTGACATGACTTCTTACATGCAAAAAAATATCTAGAGAGTGAAATCTTAGACTCACTGATATCAATATAAATTTTGGCACTGACATCATTTGGATTAAGATTTTAGCCATACCATGTAATGAACAGAGAAACATATAACCATGGAGAATTGTGTTTTGGGACTTATCTAACTAGTGTTTGAGATTTAAGAACGAACTGAAAGACTGAAACAATAGAAAAGCTGAGATGGAAATAATAAAAAATTAAATATGGGACCAGATGTATCTGAAACTAGATGGTGATTAAATGACAGAACTGTTGAGGTTATAGACTGGGTACGAGATTCTTGTGCAGTGTGATCACCTAGCCCAGAGTCTGAAGGGCAGCCAGGCAGGTCATCTTCTATTAAGCAACTCTGTACACCAGATGCAGTCAGCAATCGAGCCAGCCATCAACAATCAGTGTATAGCATACGGGGTCGTGACTGTGAGAGATTGTTGTGGTGTACTGAAATTAATGTAGTGTCATCTGCTGGAACACACAGTGACATAAATCATAGGAAAAGACATTTCCCAGACATCATCTTGTGCCATGGTTGCTTCCTGCTATGCTACCCCGCACATGGCCCCAAGTGCACACCAGTGTAAATGAACATGCTTGTTGTGTGTTGGATATATGTTATTTCTCACCCACTGAAAGAAAAAACTGAGAGCTTGATATCTTCCTTTGACGGTTACAACTGTTAGGGTTCCAACATCCTGTATTCACAGACCTCTGACTCCCTGATGCAGCTTTCCACGCTGAAGAAATGCATCCCAAAGCACTCCGGCATTGGCTCGTCTGGAGTTTACCACTTGCTTTGAAACAGTTCATCAAAGTTTTAGCCAAGATAAAAGGCTATACATAAGCATCTCTGAGCAACTTCTCTTTCAAACACTTATGTTTGGGTCTATGTTAACTTCTATGAAAGAACTAGATTAATCAAAACATGAGTCCCTCCTCTAATAAAATTACAGTGGAGAAATATGCTGAAAAAGTTGACTTATTTTGTTTTCTTTTATTTCATGACATAAAAATAGAAAAATCCTTATGTTAGAAGAACAGCCTGACTTCCATATGAAGAGTATTTAGCTCAGTCAGAGACAATGAAGTGACTATCACATCTCACCAGGAACTAATAAGGCCAAAGTCTCTTCCAAGGTAAAACATGAGTCCCTAATTTAATTTACATGAGTTTTATCCTACTGTAACTGCTGTGCTGAGGAAAATAGTACTGCAAGTTTAGTTTCTGGGTTAACTTCAAAAGTCAAACTAAGTGCAGAAGGGCTCTACATTGCTGTGGTATGAATTGTCTGTTGCATCTTTTTCCTGTGTTCAGTTCTCTAATTCCTCCCTACCCACTCTCATATCAAGATAGAGTTCTGAATGTAAGAAGCTAAATTTATGTCACTTTTTCCAGTTTGATCATGTCTTTGTGTTTTTGGTGAAGTCTCCATTTGTTTCTTTCATTTATACTTTCATTCTCTCATTCATTTTTCCACTGCAAAGATAACTCCACGTGAAAAGTACAGGCATTTGGTAGCAATCTGGTTTTGTAATAATTTATAAATTGTAACCCCCCATTGCCATTGACTTCTCTGTCCAATGCCTCCTGGGCCACTGGTCGCCCCTCCTTTCCTTGTTGCTTAGGCTTCTATAGGTTAGAGGGGGAAAACCTTTTTTGTACTTTGTAATTTTGTAGAATTAACATTTTTGTGGATACAGGTCTTTCTGATTTAACATCTATTACAAAATTGTGGCTGATTTCTTAGTTTTCCAATCCTGAAATTCTTGTAGGGCAGCAATGTGTGTGAGAGAGAGAGAGAGAGACAGCATGCATGCACTAGCATTGCATGTTACATGTGTGTATAAGTAAAATTACTTAGCTGTAACCGTGACACTCTGGTTCATTTATAGGAGGTATGCTGTGAAAGGTAGAAGGCCACAACTTGGGCTACCCTCTAGCCCCCAAGGACACTCTTCGCTCCATGGGTATGTGCGTGACTTCAGTGAAACTAATGGCATCACACTAGGACAATATGGTCTGGTGTGAGAATGATTCAAGAATCATGATTACCGTGTGCCTTTTAGCAAGGTGGGAATCCATATGTAATTATAGACCAAATAATTCCACTATGGTTCATCTAAACATACTGGCAAAACATTCATGAGAATGGTCCTTTGGAAGAATCATGCAAGCATTGCACGGTGGGTCTTTCTGCAGTGGTCCCCCTAAGGCCTCAGGTCATTTGCTTTAACTCCTTTGGAGGCTATCTGGGAGCTGCTCCAAATCAGAAGATTGCAAAGACAGAGATTAAACTGAGGTTTTCTGACAAGAAAAAAAAAAGGAATTAGCATAGAGAATTTGGGATCGCTCCTGTTCAACATTTAAACGTTTAGAAAATGGGTTTATACACAGCAAAGGACAACAATTATTTTTGTTAATGACAAAGACATAATGCCAGAAGTAATACATTATTTGGTTTTCTGGTGGTTCATCTTAAATTAGAAGTCAGTGATAAAAATTGGGACCATGCTAAAACAGACAGTTGGTAAAAACAGTGTTTTAGATTATAAATGCTTAGGAATTAGATATTAGAGTGCTGAATATTTATTGCTACTGATGCTGATGGCTCAACATTTATTTTTCTTTTTGTGTGCCAGAACAAAAAAAGACAACTGTCTTCAAAGAATGCATCTTCTCCTGTGATTTATACCTCCAGGGATTAAAACTGCATGGAGATCATGGTCCCCAGGTGGACAGACTGATCTTCTGTAGAGGCATGTGATTGACTTTCTACCCTTTTCACAGCATTATGCCCGTAAGATAAGACTTGTGCATTGATCTTTTTATTTACTTAGATCTTTTTCAAAATTTATGTATGCTATAAACAAGCAACGATATTCCGTGCTGTATGTTGGAATTGAAATGATTTTGCATCTTTATGCTTGTCAACACTGAACTGAGAACTATGACTTGGCTAACTCACATATTTTTTTTGTGGTGTTTTATTTGTATTCACTTACCTTCTGAAGGAGAGGTTGGTCATCAGGAATGGAAGTCTCCCTACTTCAAAATTTTAACAGAACAGAAGGCAAGAGAGGAGGGTAGAGGAGAGGCAGAGGCGAGGCAAGGAGAGGAGAGGAGAAGAAGAGGGGCAGCGTTCTAAAAGAGAATTGCTATGCATCATTGCAGAACGCTTTCCAATGCTTTGGAAAGATGAGAGCTTTTTACAATTGAACGTTATGAAATTCTATCAGTTTTAAATTTGGCATATGGTTTGCCCATTTTACATTCTTCAAGAAGGAAAAAAATCTCCAGTACTAGAAATTGACCTGAAAGGAAAGAGGCATAGTATTAATGCAATGGGAGATAGTTACTATCCTGATGTTTCTTAATGACTTTTTGACTGGAATGCAGTGCCAACACATATGTTTGCTTTTCTAGCTGTCTAATCAATAGTTTTCTACATTTTCTCCTAGTTTTATCAGCTAATTGTGCTGAACTATTTTTGGACTCTAGTAACCACTTCAGTATGTGTGGCTGAAACGGTTATTCTTCCATTTTTCATTAGAGAAGATATCCAGTACTGAAAGTGGGTGGTTAATGTTTTCTTCATAAGACATTATATAATCTTATACTAATGTTGCTGTTCATCATTTTACCTGTTACCCGGTTTTGACCAGGACAGAGCTGGGAAACAGATGAATACAGTTCAATACTCTAGACTGAGGCAATGGTACAAGGCTGAAGAAACCTGCTGGAAGGCATGGAAAATAATACATCTGCACTCTGAAGATGTGTGACTGCCAGCTGTAATTAAAGTTTGAATTTATGGAGAATTGCATATTACTTGCTGCTCTTAGCTAAGCACGGCAGGATTTTTCTGTTTCTGCTGCCCACTAAGATATGAATATTTGTTTTGGAGGAGGACATTGGTGCCAAACTCTAACAATAGATAGTGGCATGTGATGCATTGTTTACTATGTTGTCTTGAAAAAGAAAGTGATGCTGTGGAGAAATGAGCAGCCTACTTTTTTCCAAGAGCACACAACAAAAATACTTCACAATGCATAATGTCCATTTATTTCCATGCACACTTTGAGACATTGGCTTTCATCTAAAAAATTCCTGAGTCAGCTTGGGACTTTTCTGTGTGTACTTATGCAACTGCTGGAATGGCTGGGACAGTGAGAGCACCACAAGTGTTAACTGTAGTTGTTCAAAAACACAAAGAGCTGCCAGCTGAGAGTCTTCTGCAAAGGGCTCTCAAATTTTCAATCTGATTCTTTCCTTCATTAATAGGGGTCCATTTAGAGGAGTGAAATACCAACATCCAGTGACAATTAGTGGTAGAGAGCAAGGTCTATTGGTTCAGCACTGGACTTTTCCTACCTGGCAATGGGATGAAGGATGACTCTTTTCTCTATCCTTTTATGTGATTCCTTTGTTATAAGGCAAGGGAGCCTAGAACCTACAACTGTACCTTTTCGGTCCTCTAATGCCAAGTAAAGAAAGTATGTTCAGAGCAGCTGTGTGGAAACACAAGGTCTCTGGACAGATGGCTTTTGCCTCTGGCAGCATTTCCAAGGTCTATGTGGATAATGGAAATCTAAAAACTCTTCTGCCATTTCTTTACAAGGAAAGTGAAGGAATTAAAAGTTTATTGTGCAGTGTTGGATGAGAGCTGTGAGAGCGTTTTCCCTGCTCTTGCAGTTATAATTCATATAGAAAATAGCTAGGCATCATGTTCACCACACCCCAGACCAGACTTCTATAACTCAGTGGTACATGCTATGCAAATCTATTTTGAAAGCTGACAAGGAAGCATACCAAATCACATCATGTAGGGGTGGAAGGTGTTTATGTTTTTTAAAGCAAAAGCATATAATGCCTAATATTGGATTGTGCAGTACTATATCTCTCAAAATGATGTAGGTACTATTTTCCAATTTTTTTAAATTAACTGTCTATTCTCCCTACTATGAATTGTAATTTTTTTAGTCCATTTTATATGACAGAACCAGTATTCAATTGATTAAGATTTAATAGGAGAACATACTGATCCATCGAAAGGAACACAAGGCCCTATTATGCTCTTTTTCAGGCAGAATATGAATTAGCTTTTTTTCCTGGTAGATTCTATGTTCTCTGGATTCTGTGTCCAAGGCCTGATTATCTTAATTCTTCTGAGGAAGGAAGAGGGAGGATGCTGCACACAGCCAGTCAGAGATGCTCAAATTTTAGCTGAACTGTAGGATCACCTGTAGGACTATTTGGTTTTGTAAGTAAAAGCATTCTATAATTTTTAGAATGATTTTGTAATTTAAAAAAATAACTTACATAATAACTCTTGGTTTCATAAACTTATACTTGGTTTTTGTGGTAAAATTTTTTATAACTGTATGTCTTTGTAGCACAAACTGCTAGATCAGATAGAGAACTTAGGGGCTGGGAGTGAGGATCAGGAAGAATTTAGGCACCTAAGTACAAGACTGTGTTTCTGGAAGAGGATGCCTGCACCTAGGGCTGCTGCATGCCTGCCGAGGTCATCAGAACTGCCCAGGCATCATAGCTCTGTGCTTGACTGCAGCCTAGCCTGAACCCAGAAATTAAGCTCTCTTCTGCCTCTGTTCCCAAGAGGGCTGATTCCAGAAGGCTTTGTAATAAAGTACTTAATGCACATGAAGGTGAGAATTACTGTATTTTGAAGCACAGGTGATGTGTGTTTAGCAGCTGAGACCCATTCCATGTCTCCCTCCAAGCTGAGGCATGAGAGATGTTAAAACTTCATCTCCCATCTCCAAAAAAAGTGCAGCCACCTGCAGGCTATTGTGCATGGCTCTCTTCCATTTTGTTCATTGAAACACTGCTGTCACCTAGAGAAGAATTCAAAACTCCCTGAGTGATCAAGCAAGTGCAACTGTAGGAAAGGCTCTCAAGTTAAGGGACTGTCTCCAGACCTTCTACAGACAGATATTCCAAATTCTTTGTCTCTTCACCTAGGGTTCTTTGCTTATATCTAATTATTATGTAATATAAAATACATAAAAGCTTTAGCTGCAATGAGCACAGGCATGAGCTCTCCTTCCAAAATGGCCTTGCTAACCACCAGTTAGAGAGTCAAGCTCATCCCATCTTCTCCAGTTCTGGTTTCATGAATTTGCTGCCCATTTACACTGGTTCAACAGGAATAACAGATGGTGAAAAGAGCACCTCTACCACTTTACTGCCAACTTGCTGGATACGTAGGCTTTAGTGCCTATATCCTCTTTCTGGATTTACCTGAAATCTCACCAGAGAATTTTAATTAAAAGTATACTTACAGATTCATCAACTGTCAGCAATTTAGAATTAGAACAGTCAAAATTTTCTCCTCGTTTTTATAAGATAACTGTTTTTTTTCCCCTAAACTTCTGTTCTTGGGAAAAAAAATATCTAATGTTCCTTCCCCTTACTTGGAAATGAGACTTTGGAATACTCATTCCATTTAAGCCATGTCTTTGCTTAGGTCCTGGAAGCACTGATCACAGAATATTGCAAAAAACATAAAACATTTGGACTTGCCTGTTTCCCTTTTTTCTCTGTGGGAACAACATGAATGGAGTACAGAAAGGATAATTCAAAGAACGTAGCAATAGTTTTTTTCAGTATCCTGAAGTATAGTTCAGGTCTCAGAGCCTCTGTTAACCATGCTATAACTTTTTTTTTTTTTAAACTTAATCACCTCTTCAGTCACAGGGTCATAAAATGGACTGTCATTACTGGCTACCATTTTTGCTGCAAGGCAAATTGCTTCCATGTTTTACAGCAGCCTGTTTCTGTGCTCTCAGGATCTACATTACAATTTGGGGGAAGGTGACTCTCCTACAGATCTGACTTTGGTATAGGCAAAAGGATTTTAATCTTTAAAGGTAGCTGCTGTACACAACTGCTCACTTTTTATTAACTCTATTTGAACAACCTCTTTTATGGGTAATTCTAGCACCTATGAAAAGGAAAATTACAGCTAAGATGAAGGTTATTTTTCATACAATGGCATTTTGTTATGAGTTAGACTTTTATGTATTCTACAGCATGAATTTGAAAGGACTTGTATTTTGCCATTTTGGTGGTATTATTCTGAACCTAGATGGGCTAATAGTTTTGAACTGACTTGTTGTGTATTATAGTTGCTAGTCTGGTCAACTGAAGAAAATGTGATTTTTCATGTGCTCATGATTAGGGCCTGCAAGGTTAGGCACTCTGATTTGTAAGCTGCAGATGCTGGTCTCCTATTCTGCTCTGAATAGGGCCTGATGGAGAGGGTACTATTTTAGAAAATGGAAGATGTAGTCTGAACCTTTTCATGCTCAAAAGGGGTTTCCATAGTGGTCTCCCACAAGCTACAGGCCTGCTTTCACTAATAAATATCTCTCACTGAGATTTTAAAAAAATAATAATAAGCCCTGCTCTGTTCCTGGTAATAGCATTTGTAAGTGCCAGCTCTTAGGAGAATGCTTTAGCCTCTGCTTCCTATACAGATGAAAGCTAGTTCAGGAACATAAACTCTGCAGAGGTAATAGGATTTTGGATTTCCTAATCTGCATTTAGTCCTTCCAGTTAGTGTTAGATGCTCTGCTGCTTCCAGGGTGGTGTTACAGTACAGCTAACTGAACCAGATGCTGCAAAACATGGACAGCTCTGTTTTCCCACCTCTGCTCCCTTCTTTAATCCATGTACTCCAGTTGTCTCTCTTCTATTGGCACTAGTGCATATCCGGTCCTGCAGGGAAATGGCTCAGATCTTCTGGCAAGCCAGCTCCTTGAACTGCCTTAACCATGGTGCCAGATAAATGCCGGCTTTGGGGCAAGTGAGAGGCTTGACTGCTCAGAGTGGGAAAGGCAGTGGGACTGCCCCTTTTGGCAGCAGATAGACATTAGATGCCTTAGATGTATTCCCAAACTGCCCTTTTCTGCATATGGGGTTCTGAATTATGTTTCTGCTGTGCCAAACTCTAATTTTAACTATCCAGTTGCTAGAGACAACTGCACCAGCCATATATTTAATGAGAAAGTGCAGAACCTTTGCATTATCCAGATAACAGAACAGTTAGCTGTGAACAATCACTGACACACCTGGATGTGGCATAGTCTCTGCAGTAGCTCTGATGTGCCCAGGATATAGCACATTTACAGAGATTAAATATGTACAAGGGCAAGAGACGCAATGCATTCATGACTTGCCAGAACTAATGAATGTGTGAACAGTGAATGAATAGCAATCATTTCTCTGATATGACTTGTTTTGTTGTTTTTTTAATGTGGCAGCTCTTTGTCATAGGAGTGTGCAGCTGCGCTTGGGAAACCCATGGCAGCCTGATGCTTAAGCATACAACACTTACGTGAAGCAGGATAAAATAAGTTAGAAAAAAACCCTGGAAAAATGGTGTTTCTTTATATCTTTCTAACCTCTTGGCATCCTCACTGTAGAGAAATTTTGAGCTTTTTGCTCTTTTTAAAAATAAAATAAAGAGAATATTTTTGAGGTATTTATAATTAACCAAAAGTAATCCACTGTAACAATATAAAATAAACTTTTAAGTATAGTCTATATCCTTTAAATTAGCCAGTCATTTAAATTATCTGTTACGTGTCTTCATGCTAAGATGTGCTCTTTATTTTTTTTTAATGAAAGCCAGATGCCAGGCATCACAAAACTGCATGGCTAACACTGAACAACTATTTTCCAAGGAATAGGGCCATGCTCATAAACAGATTTAACTTTTACAACTGGTTTGGGAAGGAGTTAAAATCCTGCTGTGAAAAGACTGGGATAAATGTTCTATCTGTTTAATTCACGTGATTTACCTAATTTCTTCCTGAGGAAGGTAACATGGCCAACCGAGCAACATGTGCATGACATTCTTTGTATGACAATCATTAGTCTTGTACTGTTCTTTCATTTTTCATAAGACAGGGCAGTGCCATTCTGAAACTGGCACAGTTCACAGCGATGCTTATAGCTGTTCAGAAGGACAACCTTATTCAAGCCAAATTTTTAACCCGACTTCAGAAGGTAGCCATGCAGGAGGAAAGAACTCTGATTTCCTCCAATACCAGCTGATACCAACCGACACCCAGTAGACCAGCCACAGGGAAATTGATGTGCTCCCATCTTCTGTCTGACGCTGCTGTCATGCCGCCCGCATTTATCTCCTACCATAGGTCGTGGGCTTTTCCCTCAGTGGTCACTTCTACCGCTGTTCTCTGAAGGTCTTACAAAAACCTACATGTATCGGCCATGGGACTGGATATGTTGAAAAAACGACAGTATTTTACAAAGGCAGTATCACAATACTGTCTCTTTTACATAAAATACCATTCTTAGAATTATTAAATGGCAGTAGATAATTTTTAAAGCCTAGAACATTTATGATATTTTCAGTTACACAAGTAGATCATTGCCACGTTTGTTGACTTAATGTCCAAAATGGACTAACTTTATTTTAACATTTTATTTCAGTATTACAGTAGTAACAACATATTGATTTATGACATTTATTAAAATACGAGTCTTAAAGCATAAAAAAGGAATAATAGCAACAGGTAAAGAAAATTGTTTAAAATTTTCTATTTCTGCTTCACATAATGAGAGACAAGCAGATACGAAGCAGTTAAGACAGAATATTTCTACCTATTTCTCACATACCAGAGCACACCGGAGGCCCCACAGGCCGCTCCCACCCCTCTGCCGTGGCGAGGGAGACTGCTGCCATGGTGCCCATGGAGACACCGTCCATGTCACCCCGCCTGCCATGGCCACCCTGCCACTGCCAGGAGCACAGGCCACGGCCGGCACGCTGGAGGGCAGTAACTCCTTCTGCCACCAGGGCTGCCTTCTGGGGATGGGAGGCAGCACCCCGGGGGGGGCTTTCACCACCTGCTGCCATGTCCTTGCGTGGGTGGAGCCCAGGCCCGTGCCATCCGCTGTGGTGTTTTGTGGCCTCTGGCTCCAATTCGAAACGCATAATTGATCATCCTCCTGCTCCCTCCCCTTCTTTGTCCATTTATATCTGACTTTCAGGCTGCTGGGGATTGTGCGGCTCCTTGCAGAGGCTGGGGGAGGCATTTCTCCACACCTGTGAGCAGGATTGTGGCTACTCACTGTTGTAACCCACAAGTGGTTTCTAAGAGGACCAGCGGGAAGCCAGAGCTCCTTGCTTCAGCCCCTGGTACCGTGTGCTTGCATGAAAACTGCAGCTTTTGCCGTATAAAATCTGGAAGCTCCACTGTGTGATGTTCCCCAGAAACAAACACCCTCCACCTCCCACCCCCGCCCAATAACTTTAAAGTGATCTCCAAGGACTCCAAAACTCATGAAGTAGAAAAAAATACTGACTGCTTTGTGAAGTCTGGCAGTCTTAAATTACATGTTGTCGGAGGAGGGAAGCTGGCTTGTGATTCTGGAGTCTGAATGGAAAAGTACTGAGCAAACAGTATTTTGTAAATACACTGTCCTGGAGAACTGCTAGGAAATCTGGGAGGGCGTGCGCTGGGTTCAGAAGGAGAAAAGGAGGAGAACTTCAGTCTGACTGATGAATGTCAATTCAGGGCAATACAGCCAGCACAGCTGGCAATGTTATTTTCCCCCAAAGTTGGTATAAATGGGGAGGACATCCCTCCTGTGTGCAAGAGAAAATTCTTACGAAAAGCCTGGCTATAAATTTAAAAAGCATGAGGACTAATTTTCATGTTACTTCTCAGATTTTCCTCCAAGTCTTCACCTTTCTTCTTCCCACATCTTTTAAAACGTGTTAACATCTGATTGCATTGCAGTCAATAGCCAAGCTCCAGCTACTGGTCTTCCTGTTCATGAGGGACTTAGTTGTATTTGTTATTTTTTATTTTGCTGTAAGTTTAAAGCATGGAACATTCAGAGCTCCTGCCTCTGCTGCAGTTCCCACCAGCACATTTTGCGATTGCTACAGTATCTGTGCTTGCAGGGATTTTTGGCTTTTTGGGGATTTTTTACAAAATCTTCAGGTAACCTGTCCTGCAGCATTTTACCTGGATTTTCCAGATTTCCTACTTCCAGAATAGCTGCTTAAATTAAATACTTTGTTCTGAACAACCTGATGTTTTCTGATTAAACTTTTTTTGCTAATATAATTTCCGATCAGCTGCGCTCCTACTTATTTCCCAGGTGCCAAAATTTAACTACGACAATACCCCTGTTTAGCTAAGCTGTTCAATTTGCAGCTTATGTGTGATTTGATGTTGGAATTCAAAATACTGATTTTTTTGTTTTTACAAGCCTGAAATAAATAATTTTTTGTGGCTTAGTATTGTGATAAGTTTGCAGCATTTAAAATTAATTTTTGAGATTTATGAAACATCTCTTTGCTTATTAGAAGGAAATAATATATTTCTCGCATCAGCAGTAAGTTTCATTGTTCTAATTAATGACTGAAGGGTTAGATCTTCAGCTGCTCTGAAGCAGCATATTTCCATTTAATCCTGTAGAGCAGACTGCTTTACAGAAGCCTAGAGTCTGTCCTGAGATAGACACTACCTGAGAGTACCTTAGAGGAGACGTTTGAGGTAGACAGATGCTTGGATATAATGGCTGCACTGGAAAAAGACTAAAAGTAGTTTTCATTAGGGTAAAGTGAACTTAAGCAAGACTAAAACTGCAAAAACTAATTTGTGATTCTGATCATTTAGCTGTAGCCTCGCAAAACCGAAATCACCATAAAGAGGCTTTGGATGAACTCGCTAAAGCAATAGAAGTTTCATCTATCCCTAAGGTACATCTGCGGTGGGAGTTATGGTACGTAAGTTGCATAATAGCCCGCTCTTTTGTGTGGAGAAGAATATCCTAGATTTAGTGAGCTGCTACATTTTTGATCAGGGAGTATTTCAGAATAGTGCTTTTTAATATTTGTTGTCCTGTTTCAGTCTTGTAGTTTTTTATTACACTAAATTTATCCTGAAGTGATTGACAGTTGCATCTTAGAATATAGCTACAGAACAGCAAAATCAGATCAGTGGCTATAATAAACAATACTGCATTTAGAGGCTCAGATCAGACTGAGCTACAAGTAATCCATCTTCTGAACATATTAGGTTTCCTTATGCTTGCACATTGCATTAAGCATATTAAAAATTGACTTTTGAGTTTTTTAAAATAAAATGAGATATTTTAGTACATAATGGGAAGGAGAGGCTGAAGTTCCCTGGTTTTCTACCCACATAACCCTTATCATTAGATTTTGTCCTTAATGGTCAGTATTTCTGAAATCATGTGTTACTTCTTGATCCCTGCAACATACTTGGAATCTTTAAAATTATGCAATTATGGAATTATGTCTGCCACTAATTTTAGGTTGATCTTACAAGTGTCTGAGAACTCTTAAAAATGTTGTGCATTTACAGCATTTGGGGTGCTTAACACTTTCCGGGATTGAATCTTTTCAGTGAGATAATGTTTTTCCTACTTTTTGTAATCAGTCTACTAATGTCAATAACATAATACTACACATATAGAAATGGATTCTTGCTTATGTTTTCATTTCCAGAATTTATCTGTGTTGCTTTTACAGTTATTGATTAAACACACTTAAAATGGTAGGTTTGCATTGGCTCTGCAGTTCTTCTGTAATCTTATTAACTTTTCATTTTTTTCCCCTCCAAGGGTGTAAATTGATTTATATGAGCATGCTGTTAATATTATAACTCCTTGTCTAGCCCCTTGGGTTCTAATGTTTTTTAAACACAGTACAATTATGGGAAACATTATATTGGAATGGCAACATAAATCATCCCCATAGGAGTCTGAGCAGTCTGGGGAGTAATCGTGTAGAGCCCTGCTGAGGTAAATAAGAACAGTAATTTGAAATAAATAAAAGACCAATGGTGCTAATGTGGATGTCTCAAGAATATCATTAAGTTTGTAATGACAGTGTTTACTTGGTGTAATGATAGTGGATGTAGTGTAATGTTGCTGCTTAAATCATAACTTTATAGTTCATGATCCCATCTCTTTTTCCTCAGAGACTATGTCAGGTTGGCTGTGTTTCCACATCTATCCTCCAAATACCAGCACTTTGTCGAAAAGCATATGCACATGTGAAATGTGGTAAGATTCTCTAGAACTTTGGTTAAATTTAGTCAACAAATACTGAAATTCCAGGTACAAAAATATGTTTATGATGGAGATGGTTTTTTAGTTTGTTTCCTGTTTCTTACCATGGTCAGAGTGTTAGAAAGAGTAGGGAAATTGGGTCATAAAAATACTTTCATTTGACATTCACCCACATTCAGCAGTGTTGTTGTTTGGGTCTGAAAGGGATCTTAGACCACTTTGCACTTGAGCACAGTGTGAATTTGGCAGCTGGGCAGCCTAGTGGGCTTCCTCTCTTGGAGTAGCTTCTTCACCAGTGCTTAATTGACATTGATACTCCAAGCTACTGTTTCTTCTTTGACCTGCAGGGGAATTAAAGTATGAGTTTAAGATACAAAATAAAAACAGTTAATCTGAAAAGGAACTACTCTAGGGATTTTTGTCAATCTTTGTGTTTTTAATGTGTACAAATTACATAGTAGAAAATACTTTAAAAATATGATCTTTTCGTAGAAAATTTGTTCCCCCAGAATAAATTCAGCAATATCATATGAATAAAAGTATAACAAAATTTATTTTTAAAAAATAAAATACATTTTTAAAGTAGAAATTGACCTTCAATGAGATATTTTTTGCAGATGCTGGGGAACATGCATGTAAAGCAACTTGTGTAATTGAAAGCATGCTGTGTTTATGCAAAAATGAGTGCAAAATATTCATTGCATAAACACAGCCAAACTTTTAGAACACATTTTAGTAATTTCTGAACCAATCTTGGAGCCAGATTAGACTTTGTGCAGTCTGTTACACAGATTTATGTGCTGCAAGTGTAGATAAGACTACTTTTCAGTGATACGAGTGCTATCAGTACAAATGTAAAAGTTTCTGGGAGAAATGCTTCTGACATCAGGGACTTGAGTGCAGCTTGGACAAGTCCAATTGGCATGGGTTCCTTTTGAAAGTAAAAGTCACTTCTGCTTAATTTTGCTTTTTGATTTTAAACAGCAATAAAACTTCAAACTAATTTATACGAGAAGCTTGTTGAACAGATCTTTTTATAGGTTATGTTTTAAAATGTTAATAATAGATTATATTAGGGAATTAAAGATGTCTCCAGAAAAGGCACACAAGCTCTCAGTCTGTCTCTGTCTTTATCCTCCCTTACAGGTATCTACTTTTGTTACTGTGTGTGAGCATAGCGGCTCTTTTATGGAATATCTTGTGGAGGTCTTGACTGACTGCATGCAGCTTTTTCTCATTTGTAAACACAATCATTGTATTTATCAAAATTTGTTACAAGTGCCAAAATTTTTTTCTTAGTGTCTACTTTGGATTTTGAGTAAGTCCTGCTCTCTTCTCACTGAATACATGTGTATAACAATGCAGTTTGGTTCTGAAATGTTGAAGATTGTCCTCCTTCAGGGTATTGACAATGCTATAGATTTGATTTTGAGACACAGTTTTCAGTCTTTTCAAATGAGCTCAAATGGATTTAAAAAGTCTTAGCTTTAAATACTCATATACTCGGGCAATACAGTAGTGCATGCATATGATTTTCATTTCTACTTGTGCTCTCAGGACTCAAAACTACAGGTATCAAACCAAAACTAACATTTGCAGTCATGGTTAATCTTACTAAGCATGTTTATTTGGCTGGCTCCAGACATGGATTTGCAGAATTATTTAGGTCAGAGGGTTGATGTATTTTGTGCCATTCACAAAGCCTTTGATGTTACAGTGGTGAAGAGCCTATCACTGGTATTCATACATCTGTGTTTCCTGCAGATGGTAGTCCATTTCAGAAAGGCATTATGTAACTATTTGACTAAATTGTGCAAATAATTTCTTAAAAATATCTGCATTTTAGGTATTTCTTCCATATTGTTTCATGATCAAATATATATGTTATAGGTGTATTTGCTATGTATGATAACATGTATCTATATACCAGTTCTGAGATTCTATTCTCTTCATTTTTTCATTATTTTATGTTTGTTGATTATATTCAGCATGTCATTCTGGTGTTTTTAATTAAATTAAAATACCTTATAAATCTACCTGTATTTTTGAAATCTAAAAGTAATAATGACAATAATAACTGGTAAAACTAGGTAAAGGAAAAGATGAAAGATGAGATTTGTTATATAGTTTGACTTTATAAGTTGTTGCAGGTACGCAAAGGGTGCAATGGGGAGAGGGCAGGGAGTACTCACCTTTTCAGAAAGGTATCAGTACCTAGATAGGTGGTCAGGGGCAACCACACATCAGTAAAAAGACTCCATTGCAACATCAGCTGTTCTTTCCAAAGACTTGGAACTTGGGGCTTTTAAGTTCTGTTCTCAGTTCTGTTTCAATTTATTTTGTGACCATGAAGGTGTAGCTGCATTTTTCTGGGTCTCTTGTTTTATTTCCAGCTCTCTGCTTTTTGTATTTGAACTGTAAGCTTTAGTGGTAAGAATGTGCATTTTCACTGTGTGTTTTCCCATATCTCTGATGCAGCAGACCAAGTATTTATTTAGCCACATTGGTGGCTAGAGGTAACAACTCATTAAAAAAGTGCCAGTTATAAATTTGGCTCAAACATGCCTGATTTTTTACTTCTCGATTTTACTTTGCAGTGGGCAAAACCACCATGAGTATTGTCTAGGAATTATTTTTTGAAATTTGAATTCACTAAAAATTTGCTGTAAGTGTATATAATGCCATCTTGTTGGAGCCACAGTATGCCTTGGCAGGGGTGCCAGTGAAAATTGGGCATCTTCTGTTCTAGCATGTACAAGTTCTGCTGTGGGCTGTCCTGCCAGCATTGTACGTAAGCTGGTACCATTATTGCAGAAGACAGTGTGACTAATGTCTGTCACTTGTGGTTCATTCATTTTCTGTCTTCTTCCAAGAGTACCTGCAGCTTGTTTCGAAAAGGAAAAATGTCTCATGCAGTTACACTCCAGATTCCTAATCTAGAAATGTGATCCTGTTGGCCTGTTTCAGCCAAGTGTCAAAGTATCAGAAACTCAGAGATACTCAGTTCCCACAAATTTCATGAAAATAGGCTGGTGGAATTAAAAGGACCCTAAGGTGGCAATGTGAGTGTAACCTTTATTAGGCATGAAAGAACTGGCATGAGAGAAAGACATGAATACCCAGCTTCAACAGAACTTGCACCCAGAGTTTGGGTCTTGCACAGCATAAAATCTGTCTTTCAGCCAAAACTTCATTTCTGCGTGGATTTTCTGCTGTCTAACATGGCACAAGCTATGGTTGCAGCATTTTCTGCATTTATAATATGACTTCTCAGTCTGAGACTTCATATTGTCTTATAAGGATTAAACTCACTTAGCAGACTTCGTATGCTTCAGTTAAAAAGTCAGCCAGTTACAAGGGATGAGTTAACTGGAGACTGGGCATGGTAGTGGGAGAACGAGACAGGAATGGGACCTTGCTTCTTGGCAGCAGCATGTTGTTAAGTCATTTGGAATATGTTGTACAACTTTATGTTTCACTGAGGAAATGCCATCTGAAAGGATTGTGTTAGCTGGGATTGTCTTAGAGGAGGCACTTGGAGTAGATAGATGTTTAAATATAATGGCTGCACAGGAAAAAGAGTAGAAGTAGCTTTCATTAGGGTAAAGCAAACTTAAGATTTTTAGAAGAGGACTTTTAGATACTAGCAAGGAAATGTTGTTGTAAAAAATGCCAATATGGCATACTCATGCTGTATGTATTAAATGCTCTGATTTCATTGTGAAAAACATCTAATCATATTCTTTATTCTTGCTTATATTCCTTATTCTTGCTTATAAGTACCTAAAGGGTGGGTTGAAGGAGGATGGAGGCAGACTCTTTTCAGTGGTTCCCAGTGACAGGACGAGGGGCAACGGGCACAAGCTGGAACATAGGAAGTTCCATTCAAACCTAAGAAGAAACTTCTTTACGGTGAGGGTGACCGAGCACTGGAACAGGCTGCCCAGGGAGGTTGTGGAGTCCCCTTCTCTGGAGATTTTCCAGACCCGCCTGGATGCAGTCCTGAGTAATGTGCTCTAGGTATTCCTGTGTCAGCAGGGGAGTTGGACTACATGATCTCTAGAGGCCCCTTCCAACTCTGAAAATTCCGTGATTCCGTGATAAGAAAAATGTCCACAGTTTTATTTGTTGCTTTCTCTTACGTATTCTGCATTGGTAATAGAAAATTTGAAAGAAGCAATAGGTGATGCTAATAAGGCTGTCCACTTGGACCCTGCCAGGCCTATAAGTAATTGTGGTACGAACTGTATGTTCTAACCTTTAATTTCTATTAGTGCTTGAATTTATTCATTTAGCTATTACTGATTTCCTAGAAATTATTAATCTGGTCTGCTGTATTACAAGAGAGCACTACTTTGACAAGCTTTTATATTGTGGCACAGTAATCACAATAAGCCTAGTTATATTCATGTAAAGTATTTTATTATGTAAGATATTTTCAGGTAAGGAAGATGATATTTTGATAGAGAAATATGTGCAGATTTAAATTCTTATATCTCAAAGTTTCCATGGAAGACTTTTCCTTTTACATATATACACACGGTTATGTAGTGTAGATCTGTCAAAGCCACCTTCAAACTACTGAGCTTGGGTACTGGGAAAAAACATGAAAATCCAAGGTTTAACATAGGGTCAGAAGATTAATATGTTTTTGCATCACCAGCCTGAGCTCTGAGTTGCACAGCTTAACTTCTTCTGGTACTGGAGGTACCTGGAAGGATACATGTATGTCATGGTTTGGGCCGAACTGGCCACTGAAACAAATGACAGATGCTCCCCCCCACCTCTGCCAGAAGGGAGAGGAGGAAAAGAGAGAAAGAGACTTACGAGTTTAGGAAAAGCTGAACTACTTTAGTGAAATATTAGTAAAATAATAAAAAGAAAATAATGAAATATATACAATATATACAAAATCAGTATCAAACTCCCAAGATGATGATTGCATCACCAGCAGGCACTGGGAAAGTCCCAAACTGGACTCAACGACAGATAGGAACTGGATTCTGGATCTGGATTCAGGAATGCATGGATCGGGATCAAAGGCAGACAAACAGACACAGTCCTCCTCAGGCACCGGCCACTGAAGAAAGAGGGCTGACCCTTTGATCCCTCAGCTTTTATACTGACCATGAGGCAGATGGGATGGAATACCCTGTTGGTCAGTTTTGGGTCACCTGGCCTGTCCGCTCCTCCCGGCAGGTGTGACCCCTCTACGCTTTTCCGCTTCCGACCCTCCAACGGGTCACATAACAAAGTTGGCTGGCCTTGGTTGTTACAGCAGTAAGTATAAGCAAGAGCCTCTCTGCATCCCATTCCTTGGCATAAATTAGAAACAATCAGGTCTTATCTCTCTGAGAGCAAACAGTGTCTGAACAATATGCTGTTAATTTCAGAGAGTTCAGTTAGTTAGAAGAGGCTTAGCTAAAAAGTATAATTACTGAACAGAAAATTGGTTCTGTTTTACCTTAAACCACGACAGTGTACAAAGTCATAAAAGAACTTGTGATGCAGACATAGTTTGAATGACAGTGTCATGTAAGAAATGGGCTTACTGATGCAGATTTATAGTGGCTCAGTCACACAGCAAGCATGATAACTGCTTAAACAGTTACAGCAAGAAATGCTAGGATTACATAAAATGCAGAGCATCCAGAATTAGTCTGGGATATTACTATTTAAGGTAAAAAGGTGTAACAGATACTCTTCTTGGTGTCAGAACTGTGACACTATGCTTCTTCGTACACACTGGCCAGATGTATACTGTTTTTAACCAGAGCTGGCTCTATTAACTCCTACTCATGCACTAAAAAGAACCTGCTAGATGGTGCTCTTTGAGGTTTCTGTGCTTGAGAGGCATCTTTACATCTTCAGTCTGCTCACGAGAAAGGTGCTGCAAAATAATCCTTACCTTCGGGATGGAGCAAACTGAGCCTGCTGTTACACTTTGTTTTACAGGATACATATTGTATCGGAGCAGTTGTGCGGAGTACTGTAAAGCACAAAAAGAGAGGTGTTGATTTAGGCTATAGTGTCAGGCTCAATCCTTCTCATGTCTGTGCTTTAATCATAAGGGGGTACTATCATAAATATTCTTATGGCAAAAGGGAGCCACTAGCCTTTAGAAAAGAATGAAGACTGTGAAAAGGTATAGAAATTTAGTTTGTTTTGCTTCTCATGTTGTGTTTAAAAAAGGAAAACGTGAGGTCAAATTAGGCTTTAGTTTAAGCACTTGCATATCTTTTCTAAGCCACTGTTCATGCTGGAACTGAAATGGACCTCAAATGTTTTTGGTTCTTGAGTTTTGATTTGATCTAATCTTCTCATATTGTGGATTGTTTAAGTAAAAGCTTTGGGTTTGGATCACCTTTCAGTTACAATTACACATCCTTCCTGCAGTAACTAGTAGTGCTTGGTTAAAAACCCCAAGCCTTACCAAAGCAGAACGCTCCTCAGCACATGCAGTTCTCCCTAGGGAGAAGATAAGGGAACAAACGGCGTGTGGCAGATGCTAGTCACATTGCTATGTGTACTACTGGAAGGCATTCAAATACTACCATGATAAATGCAGTATAAAAACATGCATATAGTAAAACAATAGAAGGGCAATATATAGCAACTGACGAAGGGCTGTACTGAATTAGCTGACTGTTGACCATCACTATCTGCTTTCTGAACTCCACTTTATTCACTGTAATCTGCCTGTTTAATAAATGTTTTCCTGTTACCACAGGCATTCTCTGAAAACAGTTGTCCTTCAGAGGAGGGATACCAGTGGAGATTTTACAGTGAATGTAGCCCTTTAGAGGAACCAAGGGAATCATTATTATAGTTTGAAATCAATGGGAAGCTTACAGTGATTTCCCAGGATGTACTGTTGTGATGAGGCATTGAAATTTGAGCTGATTAGCCTCTGAAAAGTTGAGATAATATCAATGATGAAAGAACGTCAGCCCCAAAAGAACTGTCATTCTGATAACTACCCTCCACTGTGGCACACAATGTTTTCTAAAGTGGAAATTATTTTAGAGTTGACTGAAAGAATGCTTGCAAAAGTAGGATGGAATGAAATTGAGACTGCCAAAGAATTGAGAGTGTCTTGTTTCTGGCAGCATGACTAAACATGGTATTTTGGTTTTAAGGAGAAAAAGGAATTACAGGTAGATGGAACATTATCATTAAAGTTAAAATTAACACTATTAAGAAATATGAAGATTTGTGGTTATTGAGCAGTGTGTGTGCACACATAATACAGCTTTAGTGGAACAGTTCTAGACAATGTTTCAGTTCACAGAGTAAAATGCTTGATCAGTAAAGTAGTTAGTTTCAGCACCTCCTGACACATCTGAGGATAAGTAACAAAAGTACACTTTGAAATAAATGAAGATTAATCTTTATTGCATTTTTGCCCTGTTCTTTTGTGTTTTAAGAAGGACCCATAGGTCTTTTCAACTTGGTTTGTATTAGATGCAAATTACTCGGTGTGGGACAATATTATAATATCAGAGAGATTTTTGCAGGTGAGAAATTCAAGTTGCATCTGTATGAAACACACTAAATGAAAATTTGGAAAGTCCCTCAGGAAAACTTCAAGCCAGTTTACTGAAGATTAAACATCTTTTACTATATGAATAATTGATTTTTGGAATAGTTCTTACAAGCAGATCATAGAAGACAGATGATGGCATTCCAACAGCACAATAAACCTTTTCCATCCGAATTTATTTTTATGAGATTGTTAATACCTACACTGGCAGGTAAAACATCAGTTTCTATGTTACCAACATGGCCAATAATGACAACGTATCTGAAATTTAATTAAGCATTCTTTAAAGCTAAAGGAATGAAGCCACCTTGCTGGCTGGGAATGAAGATACGATTTCAAAGAGTCTTGCCAAGCAAACTGGTTGATTAGACTTCAAGCTGTGAAGGAGCAACACGGAAGAATATGTTTAATTTTAAACACAAAAGTAATTTTACAGAATTCAGTGTGACTTAAAATTAATTATATGCTCCCTGGAACCAATGTTTTAACTCTAATCTTTTGCAATTGGACTTTAACGCATACATCTGGAGTGTTTCAAGTTCATTTGCTAGATAGCTTGCAATTTTCATATGCTGCTGATTACAGTATAGGATTGTGTTGCAAGTACTCTGGTAATTAATGTGCAATTAGTAAATAGACACTTTACTTCTAATGCTCTATGAAAGCACAGAAAATTTGTAGAGAATCCTCCGTTATTTCACAGAACAGATGTAGCATAGTGAGCATGTATTCTGCCTTTCCAAAAATGCATTTCCTGTATGCTTTGTCCTTGGTCTGGAGGCAAAAGGTGTGGAAATGTAAGGTCCACTTGGCACCCATAGATAGTTATTTGGTGGGACTGCTGAGACTCAAAGTGCCAGTGCAGTATGAGGAGCCCTTGATTAAGGCTGTAAGATTTGCTCAGGCAACTAGCTAGTTTTCACAGGTCAAGTGATTCTTAATCACCACTGACATCATGTGTATTAAAACTGGCCAGCTGGACACCTATTTCTTGTTATTAATATCTCAAGGAATCAGGAGTGATGGTTTTGGGGCTCTAGTATCTGTAGCTTCTCCACATGCTCAAGCTTATTCAAGGAATCATCACTATTTTATTATGCATTTAATTCCATACTGGTGATAATCTAGTTAAAATTACAGTTCTTTTTCCATCAACAGGCCTTTCAACTGCCCAAGAAAAGTCACCAGTTTTTTCATGTGGAGGACTTCTCTAGTCTTAAAATGGCATATTTCTATAATAAGAGAGAACTCATTTCATTGTATAGAGAAGTAAAGAGCTTACCTGAAATGACCAGTCAGAAAAAACTTTGATCTATTATGGTTTTACTTTTTGGCAATAAGAGCCCCTGGTTATTTCATTTTTTTTCCCGGTAGCCATGGGATTGCCATAGTAGGATTATCTACAGGATTTTTTTTTCCCCCAGGTCTATATGTAGTTACCTCTTTCACATGCAGAATTTTATAGCACCAGTTTTCTCCAATGCAGATCCTGGATAACCAAGGGCTAAGAATATACTTGTGAGGAGACAGAGATGTGGCTTAGGTGCTACACACTGTTTTCAAATGTTTTTGAAGAAGATAATTCACCCTTTGCTTATACAGATTGTTAGAGGTCTGCTCAGTTAGCATAATTCCTTCTCCTGCATCCAGTAAAACACCAGCATTTTCCTCATTGTGCCTCTTAGCACTTTTTATAGGGGAAATTCCCATCATAAAGTGCTAAGAGGCACAATGAGGAAAATGCTGGTGTTTTACTGGATGCAGGAGAAGGAATTATGCTAACTGAGCAGACCTCTAACAAAACCCAAAGAATATACAGACTCATGTGCCATATTGCTTTTTTTGGGTAAACATTACCTCTCAAAAAAGAATTATTTGCATGCCAGCCCCCTTCTGATAGTGTCTTTTGAATTAGATGAGATGAATTAATTAATAAAAGTGCGTTGATAGAGCAGTAACACTGGACACAGAGGAAGACTAACCTATTGAAATTTTAGCAAAACTGGTTATCTAAAATTTCTTCTGAGAGCAGGTAGATATTAATGATGAAGCATTGAATCCAAGGGGTAGAAACTAGCTCTATATGACTGTCATCAGCGCAAGTGGAAGTGGACATTCTATTAATTGCTGCTGAGCTGGCATGTAGTAAATTCTCAAAATTTCTTCTCTCCCTGAAAAAGGTTAATGTCACCTCTGAAATTAGTAGCATCCTTTAACTAACTTTAGCTTTATGCCAGTATATTTTTCCAAAGCTTTTTGAAAAGTACGAGTCCCATACAATCTGATTTGAGTCCAAAGATGTGAAAATACATGCTATAATCAGGAACTAAATTTAAAAAACCTGTCTTTGATGTCATTATAAAAACTATTGGTTTTAATTGTAAAAGCTTTCTTTTGAATTTACCACCTGTGAGCTAATGTGATGAACTTTTCGAATGATGTGGTTAGACTGAGATGTGCATTGGCTTGGTCTTTTAGTTTGCTTCTTAAGGAATTTGACCCATCACATACATGCATTGTGATTAGAAATGCACACAAAAAAGAAGGATGGGAAAAACTAAGTTGCTAGTCTGCTAATAGCCTGCTGCGTTTTCAATGTGGCTGTGCTCTGCGTTTCAGTAATCCCAGTTAGATCATTAAATAAGCAAGTGTAGTGAGTGGTGAGATAAGGCTGTGAGCATCTTCAGTTCTTATAACAGGTCAGAACTGGTCTTTCAGTTTTTGAGATGCTGCCTCTTGATTCAGAGGTAGGTTTTTGTATAGCTGGCTAGCTGGGTAAAATGCATTATTTCTTTGAGAACAAGTACACTCTTCAACTAAAAGCTGCTTAATCGGTACCTTTAAATGTAAGTTCAGTAATGGAATGATTGTTAATACTCCTGTAACTTCTCTGTTGTGTTAAAAGGCCATAAATGAGGCTGCAAAATGGAACAATGAATAGTTTTGATCTCCCATAGGAATAATGTTGTGAAAGAAACCCAGGCCAGGCTGTTACACTAGCAAGGGTTTAAGAATCAGTCTTTTGCTTATGCCAGAGAGTGATAAAAAGTCATTTTATAAAGCTAGGTAAAACTACTGTCTTTTTGTGCCTTGAGAACAGTCTTGGAAGCTGTTTGTTTAAGCTGACTGTTCCTTTCATGCCTCCCACGACTGAGTTTCTGTTCAGAAAACTGAATGTTTACAAGAAAACTGCATCTACTACTGTGCTGGCCTTAAATGTAGTCATATCTCACTGAAACTGAAATTGTAGCACTTGTTTATTAAGAACAGAATTAGGTAAAACCAGTTTTGTTTTATGGGTTTTTTTAAATATATAGCCACACTGAAGTTGAATTAGTATGTCTTATTTTATGTATATTTGACAGTGCTTTTACATAAGTAAAATTACTTTTTAGTAAAATGGTCACTTGGTGGAGACAGATGCTGTTTTGTTCTGAAGGGCAGCTCTGTACCTCAGCTGTTACCTTTTATTGTAGAGAGTTGTTCTCAGGTCTGAATTTTGATCATCAGAGTAACATGTTGCAACAGTTCCTTATATATAAACATAATGTGCTGAGGTAATGTATATGAATTTAGCTTCTCAATATGACAAATTTGATGCACAAATATTCCTCAGTTGTTTTCTCTTAGCTCTATCCTAAAATGTTTGTGTATGGTAGATGGATTCGATGCTGAGTTCTATCTGATTCATGATACGTTGTTGCTATGGCTACCATTTAATCTAGAAACTATGGCAAGATTGTGAACAATTAAAATAAAGCTAAATTAGGAATGAGTATTCTGTGGTTTTAATGTTGGTCCTAATAAGTACACTTGTTTCTCTCCATATATTTGAGAAGAGCTTATAAATAATGCTCTTCTGAAAAAACAGCAACACAAGTATCACTTTTGGGGTAAGTGAAACTATCATTAAAATACAGTTCACACAGTATTTTGCAAAACATTGTACAGTAAATATCAAAACCTGAACTAGTCCTCTTTTACAATTTAGCAACACCAAATATGTGAATCATCTCTGTTACTCAGGTGTTGATCTCATAGTTTACCATTACATTCTTCCAATAGTTATGGCGCAAATATGTTTTGTTCCATTAATAAAATGTATTCTGCAACTAGGCAATAAAAACTCTAGACTACAGCTCATTATTCTTGAATGGTGTGGTGAATATTTCTTCGCATAGTATCTCAGACAGTGCTGTCCTTATTCTTGAATTTGAACTCACAGATAACACATCTTTACTTGGTGGTGTCTCCAGTGAATGCTGGGTCTTTACACACTTGCGGAAGAATCTCCTAGTCCCTTTGAATTCAAGGCTTGGGGGCAGATTCAGATTGCCCAAATACCTTTAGTATCTTACTTGTATCTTACTGTTAGAAGGCCAAGTCTCAGACAGATTGATTGACTGTTCTCTGGCATCGCCTAGCCGTGGAAGCAAATGAAATCAAGTATTTTCATTCCTCTACCTTGGTTTACCAAGTTTCAGTGCCTCAGGACAGCTGCTAGAGTAAGCCTAGAGACATTCTGACCTGGGAAGCAGTTATGTAGGTCCTCTCTAAGATCTCTTATGATTTAATAACAGGCAGCAAAGCAACTGAATTCCATCTAAATGGCTAATTTAATCTAAATCCATTAGTCAGCTCAGCCCACTTCTTGTTTAGCGTGCATTGACATCAGTGCAAACCTCATCAGTCCTGATGGCTTTTAAAAGGAAACTTTAATCTGTGGCCTTGAGGTAAGGTTACTCATACTGAGAGGGAGTATCTCAGTATTTCCCTGTGTTTTCTAAAGAGGATGCTCGTGCACTTTTCCATTTAATAGGCATGGGAATCAAGGACTCGACCCTGACCCTGGGATTGTCCCTTCTTTTTCAGCTGTAACAAAAATTAATTTTACTCATTGGCCTCCACTGCTTGACTTTTACAAGTACTGGATTAAGATAGACACAACAGGGAAAAATATGCAGTGCCACATTAAACAAATAGCACATCAAAAGCATTTTCATTAACATTCAACTTCAATGCACTTCAATGCACGTTGTCAGACAAGACGTATTCTTTGTGATCATCGTGGTATCACTTTAGTGGTTGTGTTGTAGCTACTTCAGATGCATTTTTAGTTGCAGCTCGAGAAATACCCAGCAATAGGCCATTCAGGATCTAGTGATTTAGTTACTGGATTAAGTGTGGAAAAATATTTCCAGGGGCCTTGTCATCTGTTTTCACACTTAATTTGAATCAGTTTATGATGTTCTATGTACCTTGAGGTTTCTGACATACTGTCAAAATTTTATAGATTTTATATTGAAAATGACTAATGGTAGTAATGTTGTTATCAGCCATAGCTGGAGATTTGGCAGGTTGGTGAGGGATAGTTTTTGCCTCCTGGGTAGGTGGGAGTAAGAAACTGTGATTGTGCTACTAAACTTTGGCACTAATTAGATAGTTGCTAAAAGTTATCAGTAGTGAAACAGTTAAAAGTATTGGTGTTGAAATTATTACCTCTGCCTCTGATTTAAGGCATTTGCAAATTTATAGTGATGCTACTGTGTGGATCCACAGCGTGTTCATACATGGCTCATGAAAGCTACAGGTATCTACAGGTATTTTTTTATTTTTAATCAAGGAAACACAGTCATATGTCAACTCTATGGCAGATTCCATGCCCATGGAATAGGGCCCTCTCTATGCAGCAGACAGATTTCATACAATTGAGACTGTATACCTGATACTTCCGAGTTATGGTACTCACATGAAAGCCTAGCTTGATGATAGTTTCAGAGTTGGCATGTTATGAAGTCAGCTGCAAAAGCAGTGCTAGCACATTTCTGATACCCCTCTCAGACTGTAAAAGCATGGTGTCTTCCAATTTAAGTTTCTACAGTCATTATCTTCTTTATGAAAAATTCTTAAGCAAGATCATGCTGTTGTAAAATTTGCTGCTCTATTGCAGTAACTTTTCAATAAAGAGCCCTTAAAGAAAGAATTCCTGATCCAAAATTTACAGTTACTTTAAAGAAACTAAGAAAATTAGACAGGCAGAAAGCAATATAAAAATATATGGGTTTCTGCTGTTTGTGCATGTCCATACTATCAACTAATTGGACATCTAATTGGGACCTAAATTTTGAATTACCTGATTTGGTCTTTATTCATTTATTTAACCACCACATTCCTCCTTTGTAATCTTTGTACTATTGATTTGTCTGCTAATCTAGCTATAGGTTAATAATGTTTTGGATTTAGGAATTAAGAATAATTAATGACGTCTTCTGTTTGTTCAACTTAACCTTTGTATAAAAAAGGATATTTAAAGATTTTCTTTTGGGGAGATCCTGTAAGCAGAGAGATTAATTAAAGTGAATGTTCATGGCAAAGAATTGTAACATTTGGCATCAACAGATGGTATTCCTTGAAACACAGAAACGTCTATAGGTCCATCCTTTCTATCTTGACCTTGTTTTACATTGAATAAGTTAATTTATCAATTAAGTTTTAGGCAAATACTGCTTCGTTTTAAAAGACATCTGTGATGTGCAAGAACTGCTTCTAATAAAGTCACTAAAATATTGCAACACTGACATACGTTGCAGCAGTACCTCAAATATTGCCTACAGGAAAGTTAATCTGATATACAGTACATGCAAGTATATTTTAGAAACTTGTATCGTAGACCTGTGGCTTATCAGGCAGAGAACACCTGAGAAAACATGTGTTTTATCCTAGCAACCTAATAAAGAAGGCAAGATAGCCAGAATACTGATGTCTTTTTTTCAGTTGGTACTTATTAATACCTTTTTAAAAGTGAGAAGGAAGTGCAAAAAGAACAAACCTATGCTCTCAAAGACTTATCCGTGAATTAATATAAAATTAAAATGTTTGTTAATACCAAAGAAGATTAATTTTAATTTTCTTACAGCAACACTTTTTCAAAGAAGAAAGACTAAATTCTTTTTAAAGAATGGATTGGGCTGTTGTAAACAGAATAATTCTGTTTAGGAAAACTTGTCTGAAGCATGGCAAGGAACTGAATCCTCATAATAACAAGAAATGTTTTCAGTGGCTTTTCTTTTTCTCAAACACCTGTGGTCATTAAGTGTACCTCACACAATTATGGAAATCAGCTTCTTGACTGCACACCCACTAGCTTGGTGGCTGGACAGTTATTTATTGTTGTTTATTGTTGGCTGAACAGTCATTTATTCCACAGTCATCATTCTTTTGTAAGAATTATTAAAGTGTTTATTTTAGTGCACTATATTCTATATTTTGCCTTTGTCTGCCTAGAATCAGTGAATTGTTTAGAACACTGTGAAATGTTTTATATTTTTAGACAACTCATGTCTACTAATTTCCTCACCCTGAAGTATTTCCAAAAATTTTGAGTGCAGTTTCATTCCATGTTTACTAATTGCTGTTTATAATCCTGGATTATAGGTTCCATTGACATTACAAAATGTATAGTGACAAAAAGAAAAAAAAAAAGAAGGTGGAAATATTTGTCTTGTTCCCTGCCTTTCCAAAATAAGTACCTAAAGGGTGTCCCGAAAATGGTGAAAATGTTGTGGTCACTGAAAGTTCACCTGTGTTCCAGTTCAGGCAGAATTTAGGTGATCTGAATACGGGTCTAAGTTAAAGTACCCCAAATTCATTTGTCTTAAAACTGCTTAAGATAGATCATTCACTTACTATTTAGCAGATGCTTCAACCCCCCAAGGAAACATTTATTTATTACTGCAGTTATTTTTAGAAAATAAGCCAATTTTGTTGAATAGGGTACTTGCTTGCCATGATAATGTCCACTAAGAATGTGATTTTATTTTTAGCTAATGTAGTTGGTAAGTGGTACAAATTGTCATGTGAACATAGTTATGTTGCAGAGGTATATTACCAGTATGGTTTATTGCCATTCTTTCTGGAGGAAAAAATCTATAACAACATTAGCATGTTATGTGAATTTTCTTTACTTATACTGTAGCAGGGATTTAGTAATTTAAGAACTGAGTTACAATGTTGTTGTTTAGATAAGACCTTCAACATGAACTATATTTTTATCAGCAATGTTTTTTATAATATAGATCATTATAATTACTTATGGTCAACAATGCAAGAAAATTATTTTGTCCTACAAATACTGTGTCTTTAGGAAGAGTTACTACTTTTTATTCCTGTGAAAAACCTACCTTTCTGTTGCCTTCATTGAAACCAAGAATACCGAAGAATATTGATTTCTAAAGCTCTACAACCTGCTCTGGGGAAATGTGATACATTTCTTACACAGTCCTCAGCATGCAGTCTCTGCAAAACTCCTGTCCTGTGCTAGTCCAGACCATAGGGCTATGTCTGTATTACTAAATAAAATACACCCGAACCTGTTCTCTGACTCTTAAAGGAAGTGCCACATTATGACTTACATTCATATGACCAACCTTTTTCTATTTTATCTACATTAAACATTGTGGCCACATCATACTGTCTATTGGGAGTAAGTGCCTGGCCTATGCTGTCCTAGCAATATGGCATAACTTGGGAGAGTGGGAGTTGACACAGCAAAGAGTGGGAGCTGACACAGTAAAGGAGCATGCTAAGAGTTAAATATGTTAAACAGTATAAAGAACTGCAAAAGAGTGCCTGAGACTGTCCTGGCCCTGTTTAATTCTCTAACAGAGACTGAGCTTTTGAGACCTTCTGTTAGTTGGAGGATGATGCCTGGGAATTAGGTTTATGCCTTCGCCTAGACTTCAGCATAAGATACTGATTACGAATAACATAAATATGGACTTGATCAGACCCTTTTTTACTGTCAATGTTGTTATTACTTTAAATAATTAAATGTTCCTCACTGATTACTAACTTTGACTTTAATAAGTCATTCAATCATTTCCTTTCCTTCCATTGCGGGAGCAGAGCTAGTTCCTATGCCCCCTATTCAAGGCTTCAGGTTGCATGGCTTACAAAGATGCAGAAGTTGTTTAAGTATTCCTTTCAAAAAACCAGCCATGATCGACAGTCCTTTCCTGACCTGCCTATTCCTTTTCAGGTCTTTTTTTATGTTGATAAACTTAAAGCCAAAGGCAAAAATTGATATGTGTGCCTTATAATTCTTAACACCTACTACGATAAAATTTAGAGGAGCAAGTTGGACGGATTTTGCAAAGCTTGGGGCTTTTGTTCATTTGACCATGAAACACAACCAGAGATAAAAATATGAACTTAAGACTGGAAGGGGACATCTTGGGTCACTGAATCAGGATCCTTGCAATTGTAAGTATCCATGTTTTGTAACCTTGTCCTGGTTTGAGGTAAAAAAGAACCAATTTTCTGTTCAGTAATTTTACTTTTTAGCTAAGCTTCTTCTAACTACTGACATTAACAGCAGAAGCTTTTCTCTCTCAGAGTAATAAGACCTATGTTTCTAATTTATGCCAAGGAATGGGATGCAGAGAGGCTCTTGCTTATACTTACTGCTGTAACAACCAAGGCCAGCCAGCTTTGTTATGTGACCCTTTGGAGGGTCGGAAGCGGAAAAGCGTAGAAGGGTCACACCTGCCGGGAGGAGCGGACAGGCCAGGTGACCCAAAACTGACCAACAGGGTATTCCATCCCATCTGCCTCATGGTCAGTATAAAAGCTGAGGGATCAAAGGGTCAGCCCTCTTTCTTCAGTGGCCGGTGCCTGAGGAGGACTGTGTCTGTTTGTCTGCCTTTGATCCCGATCCATGCATTCCTGAATCCAGATCCAGAATCCAGTTCCCATCTGTCGCTGAGTCCAGTCTGGGACTTTCCCAGTGTCTGTCGGTGATGTGATCGTCGTCCTGGGAGCTTGATACGGTTTTGTATATATTTCATTATTTCCTTTTTATTATATTATTATTAATATTTCATTAAAGTAGTTTAGTTTTTTCTAAACTCATAAGTCTCTCTCTCTCTACCCTTTCTCCTTGGAGAGAGAGGTGGGAGAGAGCATCTGTCATTTGCCTCAGTGGCCAGTGCGGCCCAAACCATGGCAAACCTTTTGGTTTCTCTTAATATTTTTTGCAGGCTTCAAAATATAGATTTTTTTACATTATTATTTTAAAGAAGAACAGCTTCCTTTCTTTGAAGGTAAAACTCCATTTCTTCTCCAGAGAACAGCCCCCCTCCATTTTAAATTCAGATATTTCTACTGTGTGTAGCCAGACCTCTTTATTTCTTGTAGACCCCTTATTGTGTAAGTTACTTTCCCTCTGTGATTACAGAGGAATCAGTTTGTTCAGGCACCTTTTACTGTGCACAAAGAGCACTCTGCATACAGAATACATCCAAGTCAAATGCAGAAATCAGTTTCTTATTGGCTAAAACACACAGCAGATCACTAGGATTAACAAGCTACTCAGCTAAGCATTAGTATGGTCCCCACCCCAATAAGACACCTGAAGAGCATTTGCTGGCCAGACAGGTATCAGTCAAGTGGGGGAAAGTTGGTTGACTTCTGCTCCTCCTTGGAATGGGTCCTTGATGGTGCTGAATTGTCATCCTCTGATTCCCTGTTTTCTCCTGAAAATTTTTATGCCTTTATATGTTGTTTTTATTTTCCCCTTAAACTGATAAGGATCCCTATCTCAGAAAACCCCTACTTGCAATTCTACCTTTCTTATCTTGCCTGGCTTTACTCTCCAGATCCTCTCATTGCTCTTTCTCACCTTGCAGTCGCTTAGCAGTCAAAGCTAAGGTTGCACAACTGGTGGTATCAGAGCTGGACCTCGGATCTTTGGTCACAGGTGGTTCTGGTGTTGGGAACAGGCCTTCAGGAGTGGTTAGAGAGAGGTAAACTTACAACTATGCCAGTACAAAATACCATTGTATTTACGGTAATTAACATTTTCCATACATAGCAGTGTGATTATGTTCTCAACCCTATCATTCAAGTTGTTTATCTACAGGCCATTGTTCTGAATGCATTATTTTATTACACCTTCTTCAAGAAACATGTTTCTGACCCATAAAACTTTCTCTACTAAAATACTGAAATTCTTTCATTTTTTTGAGAAAGTCTGTTTTCTTTCAGTGCAGCATTAAGGAAAGAGCAGACAACTGAGTCACTTCCACATTAAAAAGTGCAGTCTTTCAGGTGTGGTACCCCAACTAGATATGCAGACAACACTGCCTTTTTAAGGAGGGTATCAGATGTGGTGAAAATGAAGAAACTGAATGCAACATCAGAAGGCAATAATATATCTGTTCTTATTGACTGAATATCTATCCCAAAGGCCTATTTCTCTTTCTCTAGAATGTTCTGTTTTCTTATTTTTATTGAGAAGCATTTCTACGGAAATACAGAAGTACATAGTGTTTTTATGGAACATAAAGGAGAGTTACACTTAGTCTCTACCCAAAATGTGGGCTGTTTATTGGTTTGGTTTTGTTTGTTTGTGTGGGTTTTTTTCTTTTCTTTTTTTAATTGACAATATGGAAAGAATGGACAGGTAAGGAATGAAAGGCTTACAGTGGTGGAGTTTGAAGACAGGTAGGTAGATTACATTTGCTGATTAATCTGTAAAATATAATACGTCCAAAACTTTGCAAATAAAATAACTGCAGGCAAATGACCAAATTATAACTTTTTAAATCTAGGCACAGATTTTTATTTTCTTGCTAGAAACACCTAAATTAATGCTTTTCAGTGACACTTGCCAGTGATACAGGGTTGCTGATTAGAAGAGGTAGAGGTTATTCTTACTAACTTGAATTGCTGAGAAAAATGTTTTGTTTTTTTTTTTTCTTGAATGTGTTAAATTGATTAAACTGAATAAAACCAGTTAAAGAATAGTAACACTTTTTAGCTGGAGGCACAAGGAAGAAGTATTACACCCGCAGGGAAGGTTCAAAACAGATTTGATTTTCTTTTCTTTTTTTTTTTTTTTTTCAAAAAAGTAAAGTATATTTCATGTGTAGGTCAAACAGTGAAACAACAGAGGGAAACATTTTAAAACTAATTGAAGTGCAAATGTAAACTCATTTCTGGTTGTTGTTTCTCTGTAATTTGTTTTGTTTGTTTATCTAAACACTAATGTGGAGGTAAGATGAGATTTTTGTTTTCATGAGGCTAAAATAGCCTCATGAAAATTTGCTGTTCCAAAGGAGGGAACAGTAGCGTTGGCATAAGCAGTTTTACATGATTCTCTTCCCAATGTTTCCTCTGCATTTTGCCATTGTGAAATATGAAAGAAAGTGAAATTTCGGGCCATTCTAATCCATGCCAATCTTTTCAGACCACAAGATAGCTCTGTAGATATTAGGGATTGTTGCTGGGAACCCAGACAAAATTCAGAATGGCCTCAATCTACCTGTGCTGTCAGACCATACCCAAGCTAGTGGTAAAGGCAAATGACCTTCAGAGCTGTTGATGGAATCCTAGCATGCCCAGTGTCACTGTACTTAGAGCTCAACTAGACTAAGAGTATAAAACTAAATACAAATGAGATTTATTTAACGCAAAAATATGTTTTGGGAAAACTAGAATAAGAAACGTACTCCAATTTAGTGCAACACTGGAACAGACAAAATTATATGAAAAAATGCACAACAGAAGCTCAAACTGAATTTAATTCCTAAACTGTTGTCCAGGTAGAAACATGTTCAAGCATAAAATTATTTGCCATATTTTCTTCCGAAGGTGAGTTTTCAGGGAGGATTCTGTGAATCACCAACACTGCTTCAGAGTGGCCAGGAGAGAAGGAATCCTTTAGCTCCATAAAAAAACCCCCACCAAATATGGTAATAGCAGTAGAAGTGTCATCACAGGGATAAAGTACCAGTTATCCTGCATGGCAAACATTAGTTCCAGATCTGTGAAGTAAATGATGATTAGTTAAGTTGTTGTGGTCAGTATATGTGCATGCATATACATACATGTGCAGGGACAGAACTGTGTTGCTTTGTCACTAAGGAAAAAGCCTCACCCCAGTAGAACGAAGATTTTAAAATTCATAAGCCAGACAAATGATGGCAAAACATTGGTCCTTGTGCCACGGTCAGCAGTGACAGATTTTGCTTGTTACCAACAGCTGTCAGCTATGTGCTTTTTAAAAATACTTTTGACACCAGAAACCGGAAAGGGCTTCTTGGTTTTAGGCTTGTTATTCATCTTCCATACCTCTTCCAGCCAAGGAAAGGAAACCAAACCAGGATGGCCCTGCAACTTTTTAACACTAGTGAAAAAGCTGGCAGCTAATTACAGTATCTTTTGTATGAAATATGTCCTGTGAATCTTTACTGTGTAGTGTATTCCATTTTATTATTTTTTGTATTTACAAAATAGCTAAAAGTAAAAACATATCCTCCTTTATGTCTTCAGCCCATCTTTTTCAGCAGAAGTACTGCAGAGTTCAGAAGCTGCATTGGCAAATACTGCCTCGTTGTTCTTGTCCTTCATTTTACCAATTATTGTTAAGAGCACAGGTGCCTAACACCCAGCAGGGAAAATGAAGCACCTTAGAAATTACTTCAAAGACACTGCAAAGATGAGTGGAGAAATGCAGAAGTCTGAATTCTGTTTCTCAAAGGTGCTTGCCTCCGGTTGGGATTCTTAGATCTCAGCTTTCTCCCTGTTGAAGTAGCTTCATTTTAATGTAGCTAAAAAAAATGAAAGGTAGCTCTAAAGGTGGTACTGGTTTAATTACAATTTGCTGTGTAATGAAAACTGCAGTCCATTTTCTCTAGTTTAAAAAAAAAAAAAAAGACTTATTGTTTCTCCAGGGATAAGCATGTTTAAGACTACATACTGGTCTTCAGTGCTTCACATGGAATTGTAGAAATATTGGTTGGAATGGATCTTTGTCAGTCATCTAGTCCAGCCTCCCACTTGTAGCAAGACTGTTGCCAAATCGAAGTCACGTCAGCTGTGACTTCATCTAGCTGAGTCTTGAAAATCTCCATGAATGGAGTTTCCATGGCCTTTCTGGGTAACCTGTTCCAAGGTTCAGTATCTTCCTGGTGAGTAAGGTTTTCCTAATGTCCAGTGTAAACTTCAGTGTGAGGCCATTGTCTGAAAAGTTTGACACCATCATTTTTCTAACTCCCTTTCAGTTAGTTCTTGCAGGCTGCATTTAGTTCCTCTCAGCCTTCATCTCCTCCTTGTCCAGCTAAACAAGACTTTTTCCCTCAACCTGTCCTTGTAGGCCATGTGTCCTCTGCCTAAAGAGCTCTCTCCTGTACTTTCTCCAGTGATCTTAAATTTCTGCTCAAACTAGGTGGCACAAAGCTAGATACACTATTCCAAATGTGCCTCACCAATGCCAAGTAGAAAGAGATGTAGTCACTTCCTGCAGTTTGCTGGCTGTAATCCTTCTAATGTGTGTGTTGTTTGCTTTATATGAGGGCACTTTATTGGCTTATATGCAACTTGAGACCCACCATGATGACCCCAGAAGCCTTTCAACAGGGTTGTTTTTCAGCCAGTTGGTTCTCAGTCTGCCGCGATGCATCTGAATTTTCTGACTGATCTTTGCACTTCTCATGGAACTTCACAAAGTTTCTGTTGGCTTGATCCCCAGTATCTCATTGAACTGAGAGTGATACTTTTCAGAACAGTTTTTCATTCAGTGTCTGCAATGCTGTAGAATTAATCTGGTGTGGTACTTGCAAAGTTTGAAGTACTTCAGTGGTAAATAACTTTGTAATAAGTGTTTCCAAACAAAATCTTTGGCCAGAATTTGCCACTTTGTTGTAATTGTTTTGTTGCTGTAGAAGTTAGTCAGGTTTCATTTGCAGAAACGGTGTAATTTAGGAATGAACAAGACTTAGGCCTTAACTGTAACCTTGTTTTCTCTAACCTTGGAGCCACTTTCAGGTTCGAATTAGCCTGTGGTCTAATTTTATAGCAAATATGATGGATCCTAAAAGAAATTTTAAAGAGAGCTCAATTGACTCAAGGTGTCCCAGGGTGAGACCTAGAATTGTTCATAGTGACAGATATTTGCAGATCTCTGAAGAGTTTCTATATAAATCAAGAATATCTACATTCTGATTTGCAAATTAAATCTCTGTTCATTTCACGTGCATTCAACTGCTTGAGGAGGAGGAGGGGAGAATATTATTAACCTTATCCCTTTTTTAGAAATGTACCAATGTTGATTGAATTATACCTTTATTGCTATCAAACGCTGTTTACCAGCTGGTAGGATAGTATGCCGAAGACTTTGCCTATTGCTCTTTCACAGCATGGTTACAACTTTATAACGAAATCACAAACTCACGGAGGCAAAACCACAGCTGTTTAAGCCCATAAAATAAGTGGCTTACAAGAAAAAGCATAATCAGTAGTATCAAGTATTTTGTCAATTATATTAGCAACAGAAAAATAGAAACGATGCCTATTTGACAAGACACTGTTTTTTAAGATGTTATATTTGCATAATGTTTGTCTTTTCATACTATAGAAAGCAACAAGACATCATAAGAGATATATCCATTATTCATGAATTTAAATAATCTGACTTGCATGTGGAAAATAAGACTGAACTAGATTGTGTATTGTTATAGTGTTTGTTTTATTTTTTTAAAAATACAGGCAATTATTGTTTATTGTTTTTTAACTAATCCTGTTTCTTCAGAGGCTGATTCATTGTGTGATCCTGCAGTTAGTAAATTAAATATTTTCTTATTAACTTCAGTATAATTGACACCTTATATGACTCAGAGTGCTGAGGGTAAACGACTTGGGCAGAATTATCCTGTCACATCTGTGGGGCTGATTAGACGTAAACATCAGTCATGACAATTTAGGTTTGCTGTAGTGCATGTGACTTCTCCAGATGCCCCTGTACTATAAGCATGGATGTCGACTGAGACTGCTTACCAGATCTTTGTTGGCTTCAAAAGACAAAAGTAATTTGGAAAAAGAGTAATGTTTTGTATTGCTCCATCTTGCTTTTTAGGCAAAAGCTGTTTATCTCAGCACAGAATTAGTGACTATGTATAATCATCAGTGGAAGAGGCATAAAGCAGACTAGTCCGTATCTGTTTACCTAAATAACATATGGAACAACTGTACTACAAAAAATCACACCTGAAATTTGGTTAGCTCAAAACCCTTGGATCTCTGGGGTATTTCAGCCCTCCTGAATATGTTCCAGGTACTCTTTCTATGGGCTTTATACCCATTTCCTGAACATGAACTCTTCTCTCTTTCCAGTGGAAAAATTGCGATGAAGCAGCTCTGTTGTTCAGTGCAACAGCTCTGCAGCTGTGACATGCAGCTCTGAAATACAGATGAGATTCTGTTGCATCAGTTCTAAAGCTCCATCATCTCCCTCCCACAGCCACTCCAGGGAGGTGTTAGAACATCTCTCACTCTCTATATTCAGACTTTTTCTTTCCAGCTCTTAAAGCACAGTCTCAACTTGACCAAGCTCCCTTTGTATTTCTGAATCTACAACTTTTTATTCTTTAAAGATAACGGCATATTTTGTACAGAGTGTGTTATCTAGTAATAGTGTTACTGTAGCTGTGGTAGCCTGAGGATGTAAGAAAATTAAGATTTAGAGGTATAAGTAACATCTTTTAATTATTTTATTAGTTGAAACAATCTATAGAGCAATAAAAACTTCTCTGACATTGGTCTGAGGCAAAATGAGGGATGCTGATACAAGACCTGATTAATATATAGTTAAAGGAGGAAAATATAATGATAATTAATATAAATTTATGGAAAAAATGACATTGTTAGTTGCAAAACAGATTCTTCCTCACCAATTTTATATTTTTGTATCTTACCAAAGATAGTCTTTAATCTTTACTTCCACTGCTGATTAACTTCCTCATTTTTCTTTGACCAAGCTCAATTTGAACTAGGAAAATGTTGAGTTCCTATCCAGTGATGTGATCAGGGATCTTTAAGACAACCTGGACAGGACAGAACCCTTTAGAGCTCCCTTTGGCCTTGTGGCCTGTTACAAATGGATTAGAGGTCAAGATTTTTGTGTTTCATAGCGTTTAAATGTATGTCTTACTGTGGTAGATACTATTATGAGACAACTAACTGATCTAATTATGCGGACTAGAGCCCATTCCTTGTCACTCAGACTCCTGTAGATTCGCTAATATAAGTGAAATTTTAGATTCGTTTTGCAACTCTCCAAACCTTAACAACAGTTTTGGAGCTGCTGTCTGCTGATCTTGTAATCCATGCAGGAACTCACTTGAAAAAGAAAGAATAGGTATTTAATTTACAGAAAGGATGATGATTCAAGTTGTGTTGTCCATATGGATTCCATGACCAGACCAGCTTCACGTTGTGATTCTGTGAAGCATTATATACTGCAAGAGGAACAGGACTGCTCCAACATGAGACATAAGGGCATTCAGAGTTCATCTGAGGTTCCTCATGATTACTGCAAGCTGAAGTGAATATGATGACAAGCAGTTGGGGTACATTAAATTGGAATGGGAAGCCTTGTAGATGACACTTACTAAAAATATATATTATTTCTTGTATTTGTAAGAACAAGTGGGCAGAAGCATTCAACTTTCCTTCTTTGTATCATTATTTCTTGTCCCTCTATAATGTCTTTACTCTTCCCTGTATTACAGTTTTTTGGTTGCGTTCTCATACAGATGCCTTTCCCAACTTTGTTTTCTAATCATTCTCCTGACTGTCTTTGCATATGTATGTTTTTTATGTGTTCTTTCACTTAGTGGGTCCAGAATAGTATCGTGGGACACCTCAGTGATTTATAAAAAATATTGAAATATACTCTTATTTCCTCTCAGCATCTTTATTGTTTCTAATGCTGTGTGCATTATTCTCTGTCACAGCACATTGAACCGTGGTTTTAATCTCAAGACTTTTTCATTGATGAGCTGTACAGTTAGTTTGGAACTTGACACATTGTTCCTTTACGTATGCATTACCTTGTGTTTGCCAACAATTAATGTTGTCTGCTTGACGTGCAGACTCACTCTGATTTACTCCCTCAGTTCCCCTGGGCCTCCTCCCATTGACCTTCTGCACAAGCATGAGAGTTCATGCGACATTTCTCAGTTTAGATGAAATGAAGGCTGTGGCTCTTATTTTGAAGTAGCTTTGATGTTTTTGTAGGAAGCCTGCTTATCCTTAATTTACTCAGTTTTGAAGAATTAAGTGGTTTTTCTAAGACAATATACATCCTGAGCACTGATAAATGCTTACGATGTTACATTTACTTAACAAAATATTTTTCCCTGAAAGTAAGAAATCAGTATCTTTGGGAATACTCTTAGAAATGCTGTGGTAAGCAATCCTTTTTCTTGAAAATGTCAAACCTTTTGTTTCATGGCTCGGGCCACTCACTTTGGATGTTGGAGAACTGTTTCAGTTCTTCCCTTTTCCTGAAGAGGATTTGAACTCATCGGACAATTCCCGAATCAGGCAACTTTAGCTCAGTGAAAGAGTTCTCTCAATCTCCACTTGAAATTGTTCCATTTTTAAATGGCATACTTAAATATTCTTTGGGCCAGAAAGAGAGAATGTGTGTTACAAGGTGAGACTTTGGATTTAATCCCCAATTATTTGATTGTTACAGTGTTTTCTGTCAAGAACTGTGTGCATCTCCTCTACTGGTGAAAATGTGGGGGTCTTTTGTTTTGACTGTCACTGCTGGATTTAAGTGCACTTAAGTTTGATTTAAGTTCCACTTTGGGCACCTACATCTTTCTATGAAACTGGAGTTAAATGCTTGCCGACTTAGGCGACAGCTGAACAAGCATTTTAGAATCTAAATTTTGGACTTTGGCACTGAAGACACATAGTGGAAGTACCTAAATGCTGCAACAGTTTGTCTTGCACACATGTGTGAACTTTGGGACTATTTATAAGCTTAAATTGTTTTTCCATGTAGCTCAAGTATGTGATTTGATTAATCCGCATTAGACATTTTGATTCCTTGACCTAACTTCACGTTTGAGAAAGCTATTGGGAACTTGCACTCTTTCAGCATACATACACCTCATATTTCAGTCTTGCTGTCTTATTTCTATTTAAGTCAATGGCTGTAGGAATAGGAATGCTCGTGTTTTGTCTGAATTACAAAAAATTTGTTTCTTTAATGTTAAAGATGGAGTTTCTTGAACTCCTTTAAATTGATCGTGTTTTGGTGGCTTTCCAAGCTCTTTTTCAAAGTACTTTGTTTAAAGGTTAATAGATTTAACTCTTAGGAAGTATCATCCTCTAACAGGAAGTCTTTGTTATCTTACTACAGAATATGCTTCCTGCAGCTCAGGGTTAGGTAATACTCCATGAATCTCATCCAGTCTACATGTTCATTTAGATCCATTTGGTTACACAGACAAAGAGGAGAACATGTCAACACGTGTGTGGTACAGTGCCAGCAGTCAGCTAAAGTAAGATGATCGTGCAGCTTTTTTAGAGAACCAATTCCTGGATTATTGGCATGGATTATCTGGTGAAGGTTTTTTAATATTGTGGAACTGTAGGATTAGAAATGATTACACTTTACTGTTTAGCCTAGTTATTACTAGGGAAATAAAACAAGTTTCCTGCAGTAATATGTATCAGTTTTAGTTCTGGACTGAGATTATTTTATGCTTAGTCACATATCAGTTTGAAATGCAGTTTAATGAGCCTAATTCCCTCCAAATTTGAGGATTTAACTTCTGACACATTCAGACTTTTGCAAAAGTAATGGTTTGAATTTTGTGGCCTGTAGTTACAACTAGGACCGAAGTAACGTGGAGTATCAAAAGTTCCTCTGAAATCTCGGTACCATGCAGAGTTGGAACTGAAAGCATGTGCCCCTGCATTGAGGGACCAGCCTTCCTGATTTAAGATACAGTTACTTATCAAAAAATTGAAGAGGATTGCTGTCCTTGGTGCAACCTTGTACCTTGCTTTTGTTGAGTTTAGCAGAGGTCTGGCTGCCTGATGTAGCTGTTTAGAACAATTTTGCGTCCATGTAGAATCCAGAGCAGTCAGCAGCAGACTTGCAGTGGAGAAGCAGCATTGCATTATTGGAGATAGAAAGTGCCTAAGAAATGGCAGCATGTATCTTCAAGAAGCGTATTATATTTATGTTTCTGGTTGATATTCATTTTGGTGGCATTTGCACAAGTTATTCTTGCTAAAGATTAACTTAAACTATGTCGCAGCTCTTGGTGTCAAGGCTTATCTAATCATCAGAGCGTGAGTGCCAGTATTTATTCATTTTTGAAGAAGCAAAATCTACTTCACTGAAAATTTATGATCATACTAAGTTTCTCTAAATAAAGTATTTTTTTCACTAAAGTATCAAAAAAAGATTGTGGTTGTCTCAAGACACTTTGAAATATTTGACAAGAGGATTTGTATAATGGATTTTCAAAATAATACTGTCCGGTACTGCTTGCACATGCTTATCATAAATATAGTAGAATGGAGGAATGCATTCTTTTGCATTATTTTTCTTTGTTTTACATTTAAGGCATAGATGCCTAAATTTTATTTCTTCTTTGTGACCTAACACAATATGTTTGATTAAGGATCGTATTAAAATACTTCTATTTTAAAAATATTCTCTGATTCTGGGTTAACGACTTTTTATTCTCTGCATATATATAACACCCATGACATTCCCTGTGTTTATTCAGGAAATGCTTTTGTTCAGGGCGTTGGAATCTGTTCCTCCTCTTGACTTTTGTAGGACTGGAAATCTTCTGTTACATTCTCACTTATAAAAAGGGAAAGCCTAATAATTCCACTGGTGCTTCTTTTACTTTCTCTGTGGCAATGACGGTTCTGTAGACAACAGAGACCACATCTAGGTGCTACTGAAGCCAGAAAAGTCTTTCTCTCTTAATCTCAATGGAGAGTGAATCAGATTTCATGAGAATGGATGATAGCTTTTACATCAAAGGTACCAGTATGTTGCTGTGGGATGAAGGTGTATCTCAGCACTCTCTTCTGTCCGTTCCTTGAATGGAGAGCACTGCTGTAATGTATTACAATCCAGTACTGCAGCCTCAGTCTGCAGAGCCAATACTACTACAATTAACCAGCCTAATGAAAACTGAGAACTTCTGAGAATGCTGAGAGATTTCAGTAAGTTTGTGTTCCCATTAAATATAAAAATCTATATATCTAGAGTTCTTTTCTCTCTGAAACTTGTTTTCAAACATTTTCCATTTAGAAAGTGAAACTGTCTGCTTTTGTGTTCCTGATACCAGACTGAGCTGAATGCCCCAGCTTTCTGCAGCTCTTAGGTCTTGTTCCTGGGGCAGGAAGGTCTCCGTTTCCCCAGGTTGTTCGCTGGCTGTGACTGAAGGCAGTGTGACTGTAACCTGTCTGAGGGCTTCAGCTGAGGACTTCCTGTGTAGTATTCGCAAGATATTTCACATCTTAACTTGCACCTGTATCGACGTTGTAAACCCATAAAATGAGAGTCCTATCTGGGAGAAAAGACTATTTGGGGTGCTACAGAGCTGACAGCAGTCAGCATCCTCTGGGAGGTGCTAGTGCTTTACAGTATTGCATTCCCAGCTTGTACGTTGTGGGGCGTATCTTCCTAAGGAGGCACTGAATGCTATCTATTCGTATTGAACGTGGGGAAGCTGAGGAGGAGCAGGCTTGAAAAACTGGTCTCTTAAAGGCATTATACTCATTATAGTCCAAGCATTAAAACATCATATTTACTCATTTTAGATCAGTTATCTGTGTGGCGCTGTTAGATTATTCAGAATTGCTGCTAATTAAAAAAAGTAAAGTCTAGAATCTTTGCAAATTTCCCTCTCCAGTACAGAATGAAGGATTTTAACCAGAAAAACAGAACATTGTTTCTGCATTTAACAAGTCCTTGTGACAGCACATCCATCTACAATGATACTAAACAAGAAAAACATCTCGGTCACTTGTTTTTATCCACACATAGTTGCACATACCTTGTTTTGCCTGGCATAATTATGACCATAATGCAGCAAAATCTGGAGGTGACCCTCTGTTCCTTCAGATGACAAATAATGTAAAGAGGACAGATTTACCACGGCCATTTTAATAAAGTAACTGTATTCATATTTTTCTTGTTAACCTTTCACATGCTTAGCAGTTATTTAAGCTTGCTAAAAAGACCCATTATTGTAGCATCATAGTATTTGATTTTAATTTTCTCAGTGTAAATAATTCAGATAACTGCTGTGGCTACCTCGCTACCTGCTTTGGATCCCGCAGGGACGGTTACTCTTTGCAGGTCTTGGGAACTAGTGGCTTCTTTCTGTGCTCTCCCTGCTCTTGCTCTGGAGAGCTCGCCTACTGCCTTTGCTCCGGGTGGAATGGCTTCTGCAACTATGCTTACGTGTCTGGCACCTCTGCATTAAAAAGCTCCTGCTGTCTTTTATGCACAGATAAGGAACCAGTAGTGTTTATGTGGCAACCCTGTAGTAGAAAAACAAGAAAAGAACCAAAGGTTAAATTGAAATTCTGTTCTGGTTTTTATGATTTCTTAATACTTCAAAAAATTAACAGGCCTGTTGTATTGCCTCAATCCATTTCAAGTATTTAGCTGCTTTTTTAAGCAGCACTAAAACTTTATCTTAGTATTACTTTTGAGTTTCAGGCTTTAATCCAACTTGCCATAGTGTCATAATATTGTACTTGAAAAACATTCTCAAAAGGCATTTTTACTTTACATTGAAGTTCCTTTTATCTTTTAATGGTATGATGTATTAATGCCAAGGTTTGGGGGATTTTTTTAAACTATGGTTATCTAAAGAAAAGCTACTGAATATATGATCTGATTCTCAACATTGCTAGACAGCTGCAGTGCCCAGAAAACACAGGACTGCAGAGTTTGGTTCAAAGCCGAAATTTAACGGGTCTATTAGCCTAGGAAGTTTCCAAAGCTCTTGAGGTGAAGCTAAGCTCATTTTATATGAAAACAAAGCACACGCAACTCTCGGGCCAACTAGTGTCTGCATGCCAGCTTTCAGTCTGGGAATATATAAATAGCAGTCGAAGTAGGAAGAAGCATTTGACCAGCTGCATAGCTTTGTGCAATTGCATAACACTACATTACCGAACCTTCTCAGCAAAGCAAATTGCTTCAGACAGAGGCATTGCGCTAACTCTGCAGGTCTCCGTCCCGACATCGGATTCCGTGGCTTTGCACTGTCCCCTTTGCTGGCAGCTTTACTGCCCTGGTTCACTGGATCACTAGCTTCTGGTACAGATAATATGGCGTTTTACCTGTTCGGGCCTGCCAAGCAGTCAGACGTCTCTGAGTTTAGCTACCAGACATCTGTATCTTGTCAGCTTCTAAGATCCATATAGAAACATTTTAGGCATGCCCTGTTTAACCTGTAATAAAATCCCCTCTGATCTCCTGTTGATTTGCTCAGATTGAGGTTTATGCACTGAGGATTTTCACTCTGCTCCCTGAATGTATGGAAAGCCCGTTTGCGCTGGGATATTCCCCAACCCAGCAGTAACACAGGAAGAGCTGGTCTCTACTGTATAGGCCGGGTTTTTGTAACTCGCAGACTACAGCCCTTGATTCTAAAAAGGATCAGTTTCCTGAATGGTAAGACTGGGAACAAGATAAAGTGTTAATCTGCCAGAATCAAATACATCTTGGTATATGAAGCATATTTCAGACGATATTAGTAAAACAGTTGGGAACTGAATCCTCCTAAGAATATCATGTTAAAAAAAGAGAATAAAGACAATCTTGCAGCTCTTGGTTTTAGGCACTATATTGCAGAATCCACAGCCTGAAACTCTGACTTGCCCTAGGTGTGAGAAGGAATTTATGTGCCAGCAACCTGGTTGAGCCTGAAGTTTGCTGTCTTGTCCCCCAAAGCTTAATCCTGACCCTTGTAGCTACAAGCCGTGGCTCCCCAGACATGTTGCCCAGACCTAGCCAGCAAAACCAGGGAGTTCTTGTGGTCCTGCAGGATCACTGCCCTTCAATTCAGAGTCTCCCCACGTTCACTCAAGTTTTACAGTGCTTACTCATGGGTAGTGAGGTACCTGGGAAATAGCTACGCTGTGCAGTGGAGCTTGCTGCAGAAATTCTGAAGTCTTTCAGGCAAGAAAAATAAGAAAGATGGGCTTTACAAAGAGATTTCTAAGCAGTTATTCTGTATTCTTACGTAAGTCACAAAGGACACCCAGAACTTTGCGAAATAGTAGAATTTATGCGCCTGATTTCCTCTTGAGTGTTTTGGGGGGATTTGATCTAGACCTGGACTCTTTTGACAATCAGATGGTTCTTCTACCTGAGAAAGCATGTCCTTTAAACCTCTCATTTGAAGGTCTAAACCCCAGCTCTCACGCTTGTTTTCACTGCCTCAACTCCTTAATTTTCCTCTTTTATACCTCTACGGACAACATAAGGAGAAGCAATTTCCCAACCTAACTCCCTGCACAACCTTTTCAGTTATCGATTGTCTCATAAGGAGAAGAACTGATTTCCACTTTCCTGTCCTGAAGCATACCAGTTCTGATTTTAAAAGAACTCCAGAAAGCAAAATGGATGATCTTAGGATTGCATATATAACCGAGAGTTCATAACATGCAGATTTCATAGCTTTTAACATATGGAAACAGCATGTCTGACTTTTGCTGTAGATAAAACAACTCTATTCAGTACTGGATAGATAAAACCAAACCAGGAGACAATTTTTCATTTCAATCAATAAAACACAGTGGTGCATGAAGTCTTTTCTTTCCTTTTTGTGCATCATAGCCTCATCTGGTGAGATCAGGAGGAGAAAGGCCTAAGTCTGTTAGAAGTCTTGGGTATCACAGTATGAAGTAAGTCTAGCTGCCTTTTTGTATGTGCTGGTTAAGTGTTCTACCAGGATATGTCCTGCTGGTGTATACGTAACCTCCTACTCAGCTTCACCTATTCCAGAGGGGATCTCAGAGATACAGCTGGGAAATTTTAAACTATATCACAGCACTTTTGGACAGAATCCTGAGTCAGCCTGTTTTCAAAAAATGCAGCCAGAGAAGGTGGTCTTAAGACAGTAGGTCTGTGCTAGGCTTGTCTGGTATAAGAAGGTAAAATTTCATGGCTAATTTAAGTTAAACCAAAGATTTGCATTCTTAAATGTAGTCACTAAAACATGTGGCCTAGTTTTTGGAGATTCCACAGACCAAATTGGTTTTTTATGAAGAAAATACTGATTACACTTGTGGTGTAGAAGAGGCATTTAAAGGAACACTGGTGACAGTGTTCCCTCTTCAATGCAAAATCCATGTTTCAACTTAGGTGCTCTGTATAGCCATAACAGGAGACTTGCCTGCCTCTCATGTGCATACACCTGAGTCCTTACCAGAAAGGTCTCTATTTAAAAGGTTGTAGGGGTACATTACTGATAGCAAAAAAAACAAAAAAAAAACCCAAAAAAACCCAAAAAAACAAAAAACCCAAAAAAACAAACAAAAAAAACCCCCAACCCAAGGATAGACAGAAGAGGACAGCAAAATCCCATTCAGTCTGACACTGGGAGAAATTAAGAGACCCCTTGTGACTAATGAGTTCAGGAGCAGCTTTGACTCAGTGCAATTACTAAAAACTCATTTTAATGCAAGGTATTGAAGACTTAATAGCAGTGCAGTTTACCTTATCAGCTTTAACAGATAGTGGTGTATACTCCAGAAAAGTCTGTGGCTGTTATTTACTTCACTGTGGTGATTTGTTGTACCTTTAAACAAAAAGAAAATGCAGACTATAATGAGACCAAGCAGAATCGCTCACAATGCACCGTGCCAGCTTTACAAGAAGACCTCTTTGAAATGCATCTATCCCTCTGGGCAGTATAATCCAGTTTTTCATTGTAATACAGAGGAATTGTCATGCTCCTGTTTTCTGGCCTGCTGCTTCCATTTTTATTGCAGTCTCAGATGTGTGTGTTGCAGCAACTGAACCATTGCAGTTTGTGGGTAATCTTGGTAAATCTTTGACTGTTTAGCAGCCATTGCATGAAGAGCAGAGGCGTACCTGAAGCAGGGGTAGGATTTTCCAAGAGATTGAGGTCACCACAACAGGAGTTCTTAGGTAATCTCTGTGCATCCATGAATTACAGCCTTCAGCTTCATCTTGGGATCATATTACAGTGCTGACTTTGTCGTTGTTGATACGCTCTTCGAATGTAAAGATTGGCTCTTTTGGATGTCTAAATCACACACATGCACTCAAGATTACCATGAAATCTTGCATGTCCTGTCCTGATGTGGCTTTAATTTGTGACTCAAATTCAGGCAGGAGTCTTGAAATTAATTTTCCTTTTCATATAACGGGCCTTTTTTAGTGCTAGCAAGTAAAGGTCACATCTTCCCAAAATGTGTGACCTGCAAATTATGTGTCTGTTTAGATCTCAAATGTCCTTAGTTATTCAACACTTATCCTACCCAGAGCAAACCACCTGAGGGACCTGTACGGAGAGCTTAATTCTCTCTTTAGGGAGACTGGAGGGGGTCTCCCGGGCCAATAAAACGTGGCCTTGCAGAGCTGCTGTTTGAGAATGACGCTGGTGGGGACATACTTCAGCCACTGAACTGCAACACCATCCAGTCTTTGTGAAGTTCATGCTTGTCATTGACAGAAATCAGTGTTGAATTTAGAAATGACTGGTGGAGGAAACTGTGTTTCTCTTCTTTTTGCTTAGAGGAAGTATCTTATGAAATTATCTGCTTTATATGGGTTACAGTTCAGCTAGTTCAGAAAAGAAACGATGTGTGAATGTTTGTCAGTTTGCAGAGACTACAGGATGAAAAGCTAGGGAGGAAAAAACTTGGGGTTGCAATGAAGATAAAGGCAAATTATGGCAAAAGGTGACGATGTGTCAGGGCAACTCTGAGGAGAATGGCTGCCAGGGGTGAAACTGGAGAAGTAAGAGGAACTGGGTTTATAGGGGATAGAGGTCAGTTGCCTCTTGGATCTGTTGTGTACCAGGATCTTAGAGGAGCTCCTCTCTCGTGAGCCTGTGAACCTGGGGTCCTTCTGCAAGACCTGAGATTAGGCCTCTACCTTAGCGGCTAGGAGAGCCACTTACCCGCTAGTCACCTCAGTCTTCTTGTCCCAGTCTCCATCTTGAGGAAGCTGAGGAGGACATTAGACACCACAAAGCAACCTTCAACTTTTGCCAGCCACTTTTTATTTTGTCAGTAAAGAATAATGCTGGCAGGCTCCAGCTTCCTGCTTCCCTTGCAGGTGCTCGGCACAAAAGCAGCCAGCCAGCTGGGGGGCAGAGGGCAGGGGTCCGCTGCTGGCGTAGGGGGCTGTTCTGGGCTCTCCTGAGCTGGGCCTGGGATACTGTATTACCCACTCTGCCAAAATTGCCTGTCTGAGGGCAGCCGTTTTGTTTCGGCTGAGTCGTTTCACTGGATAGCATTAACTGTCCCACAAGTGTCTTGAAGATTACTTTACAGAACTGATGAAGAAAGTGGTATAGAGAATGAATGTTTAAAAATAGCTAATTTCCTGTGACACTGCAGCAGTCTGGATGAGATGGCAAGTCCAAAACTAAAGATGTGTCTTCACAGCGGTATTTATTTCACATTAAGCTTATCTACTGCTTGTGAAAGCAGCTGCAGCTAACAACTAACAATGCAAAATAATTAGAGTCCACTGACTGCCAAGACAGTGTTTGTTCCTCAGTTTGTTTTGAAGGTGCTTTAAGTTCACTGCTTATTGATGTAGTACAGACAAAGATACGCTTTTAATGTATGGCAGTCCTTCTGTTGTGTTTCCCACCAGGACCAAATAGTTCTTTTGCCTTCAGACCTTATCCACCTGTGGAGAAAATTGTGGGCATTTTTACCTGCATGTCCCTAGCATCAGCAGCAGCAGAATATGGCTGTGGTACTCCAGCACTGTGTCAGCCAGCGAGGGGCAGATCTCCATGACTTTGGGGAAGAAAGAAAGGTTCAGGATGGGCTTGAGAAGTATCCCCTGAAGGGGTACCTGAACCAGGAGACATCTGGGCTAGCCTGTTTTATTCACATCGTGAGGTAAAAGCAAATTGTAGAAGACCCAAGGAACAAACAGCAGGTTTCACGAGTAGCAAAAACCAAAGGAAATGAATTACCTGTGGATTTGAGTCTCCTAGCTGGACTCTGGTGTTTAATGACACTACCCATAATTTACGGTCTTGCAATAAGGACTTTCACCATGTATCACTCCTGTGTGCCATAACTAGCACCTGAAGTAGGTTCAGCCTTTCATTCAAGAAGGACACTTACTGGAGGTCTCTCTCCATCTCCTCTGCATACTTTCATGAAACTTGTAGGAACCGAACATCTTTAATATCTCTAGCCTGACATGAAATGAGATTTATATTGATCACTGTATTCCAAAGTTACTGGGAACATACACATGCACACACAGGGTTATTATGTGTCATCTCCATAGGAAACTGGGCAAACCTCAGACCTCCAGCAGTATTTTTATCATATTCTTGTTCAGACAAGCTGGATGGCGTTTCGTCAGAGAGCAGCCTGCAGTGAGCCTCTCTTGGTTGCCGATAAAGCCCGGCCCTCAGAGCTGAGGACAGCTTCTGGTTCACACAGCTGACGAGAGAGAGGTCTGAGAGGATTCTGGCATCAGCAACCAACCTGTCTACCTTGGCGGTGTTTTTAGGGTGCCACGTACTAGATTTAGGGTAATAAAGTAGAATAAGTTTCTGGAGCAGTCTAGAAGTGAGGCATCATTTAAAGCAGTTTGATTCAGTTTTATCATTGGGTTGTTGAGATGACACGACAGATGACTCATGGAATTATGTCACGGTGACAGAGCATTTAATTGCCTAACAAGGCAATTCTACAAGGAAATCCTACAGGGGTGATTATAACCAGTGAATGAACTTTGTACCTATCTGCAGGGTACACTGAAGGTACAGCTGTAACACTGCCAGGCAGCGCTGCCTTCTCATCTGCTCCACTACATCAAGCAACGCTCTTACATGCCAGGAGCATTTTGTGAGAGCATCAATCTGCCTGTGTCTTGCTGAGTTTTCATTTACCTTCTTAAACAAGTACATCTGTGCTTTTTAATACTAGGTGCATTCTAGTATTAAATGCCAGTGAAAACCACTGTACGAGCGTTAGCCTACTTCCTGCAGGCATTCAAAGCATGAAATTTCTTCCATGGCTTTCCCAAGTATTTCCCTGCCAATGTCCTCTGAAAGCTCTTCTTCCCTTTGCCACTGCAGTGACAGCAACCATTGCTGCTGACAGTCAGCTCTTCTTGATCAATGGTCCGCAGCAAAAAATCACCCACCTACCCCCCCACTGGCCACACATCACAGCAGTATAGAGAGGACTCTTGACCACATGGCGTCATACTTGAGGAAAACAAGGCAGGAAAACAACTTTTGTCTCCAGTCTAGGGAAGATGCAAACATCTCTTAACTGAAGGGTGTGGGAGATTGCATCTTTTAAGTCATGCAAGTAAGAAGTTCATGTTAATCTACCTGCCTTCTACAGTAATGAAACATGAGCCATTGGTGCTGTCAAGGACAATTTCCTCCTTCCTTGAAATCCTGAACAAGAAGGAGAGAAGAATCAAAGGAGGACGTGCTTGAATAACATCTAGTAGTTTAAGAAGGCTGACAGTAAGTGTTTTCAGGACTGTTTTCAGGATCTCTCAGGGTTGGAAAAAGAAAGATGAGGGATTAGCTGTGTTATAACTGAACAAAATCTCACTGTAAGCAGCAAGACTTGGGAAAACAGGGATGAGTGAGTGTCACTCCTGCAGATAAAGAACAGGCAAGTGGCTTCACTGGAAAGCAGACTGAAACAAGGCACTTTTATTTTTCTTTCTTTTTTTTTTTTCTTCCTCCCATCACAGGTTATATTCTGCATAGGTCATAGCGTCGAGCATTAAGAACTGAATGGTTTGATGGCCATATGAATCAGGACATCCAGCTGAGGGCTCTATCCCACACAAGATCTTGGCCCTCAAGATACCTGAAACAAAGTGGGCAGCTAATTGTAAAGCTGGAAACTTGTGATCTCTTGGACTTTGACAAATTCATGCAATAGTTTCTGTAAGCATCAAAATTTAATGACTTACTCTTTTTAAGTTTACAAGCTTTCCTCTTCGGTGTAATTTATAACAGCAAAATTAATTTTTTTTTTTTAATGAAGAAGTATTTGGTATCTGTATGATTAAAAAAAGTTCTATAAAAGCCTAACTTTCAACCCAAGAAATTCTGCTCTCATATTCAGCAATTTTCATGAAATATCTAAAGTCTTTTAAGAAGACTCCCTGATGTTTTCATGAAATATAGAAGCCAGTGTACAAAGAAAATAATTACGTTCTCAGTGAAATATCTTGTAAGTTGGGCAGACTGCAAGACAACACATGCCCAGTTTTCATGAAATTGTGTGTTGCATTTCATTAATTGTTCAGACCCCATATTTTACAATATTCATTAAGTTTCATAGCAATATTCATGACATTTAATAGCAATGTTCATACAATATTAAACAAAGCATAAAAAAACCATCACAGCCACAAGCTTAATAAATCACAGGAGTATAAACTTCCTTCTGAGCTGTAAGAGAACAGTCATCTTACTTCATTTTTCATATATTTCATTAAAGAAAGACAAGCAATGTTTCATGGTAGATTCACAAAACAGGTCTTAAAATTCTCACCAGCCATTCATAGGCTAGCCATTCAAAATTAGACAAAGCATGAAGACAGCACAGCCACAGTTTCGCTGGAATTTATTTTAAATTATTAATAATAAAAAATAGCCCCCTCCTGTCACAGCGGGAATGCTCCTCTGACAGCCTTCATCAGAGGCTACATAATGGACTTCTGGATAGAGTAGCTTTCTAGTTGCTCATAATTTCTACTTCTGTGTCTTGAAGTATAGAATCTTAACACTAAAAGGGTGTTAAATGGAAGTCTCTAGCCTTGCAACTTGCCTTTCAGCTTTCCAAATTCATACTTCATCCTTACCTTGCAGCTAATCAGACAGTAGTTCAACAGCCATTCAGGAAAAGGCTTTGTTGATCAGGGAAGCAGAGGATAAGGTGGATCTCCAGGGAGAAGACCATCAATTCTACCAATTACAGTAGCTGTGGGAAGAAGTGGGTGTTTTACAGCACGGTGCATTAATGCTGACAAACATAGCACTGTGCTAAGCCACGCTTTGGAGCAAGTGACTCCACTAACAAAGACAGACACATAATGTAACAGCAAGGAGGAGCAGATAAGGTTCTTTAATCAATTCCACCCTCTTGAGCATATATCATGTCCTACCTGCACCAGCTGTACTTTCTTCACATTAGCAGAGCACAATCCCGTCACCAGCCAGGAAATAACCTGCTCAGGCCTAACTGATGGCTGATGAGCAGAGGCAGCAGGTTTCTGGGCAGTGCTGGTGACTGGCTTTTGCAGAGACTAAGAGTCTGGTATTGGCGTGCAGCTTCCCCAGCTTTGCTGCTTGTTTGTCGTATCTCTAGAGACATGTTCTGTCTCATGATGAGGTTCTTCAGTCAGGGCAGGTCACCCCACATCTGAGGAACAGATTTCTTCCTCTTTGAGCCCTGAAATCTCTTTATACTGCACCAAGGGCATCCAGGAAAACTTGTTACTGGACACAGGTCCATGGCTCCTCATCTATGATCTGCTGGAGCTGTCGGCAAAGCTGCTTCTTGTTGATGAGCAGAGTGGAGGCTGTAAGGAGCAGGCTGTCAAGTGCATCTCTGCAAGACTGCGTGGGTGTTAGCAGGGCTGTGGAGTGGATCACTGTGTCTGTCACACACACTGGTAATGATCTGGAGATGACTGGCTACCTCAGGAGGAGAGAGGTCATGGAGATGTGTTAGCAGCTTTTGAAAAACATAGCTTGATGCTAACTAGACCTTCATGTAAGCAAGCTCTCAGTGAAGAAGTAAGCATTCTCTTCCAGGTTCTCTTTTTTTATTTTTATTTTTTTTTTAAATATTTTGCTATATTCAACTGTCAGTGCCTGTGGATGGCAAAACAGTACAAAACATATCAATTAATGTATGTAACTACTCCTGAGTAACAAATACTCTACCTGTACTATTGAAGCACTCGGGCAGTATGTTTTGCTACTGCAGGGAGGTGTTGTGTGTGCTGAGCGATGGGGAGGGACACTGAGATTTCTTCTGGAGTTTATTCAGTTACTTCTTAGGGAAAGCTTCCTCTAATGGGAGTTTGGAAGAAACTAGCTTATAATTTGGCTCATGATGATTAAATTAATAGAGAGGAGGCAGTGCTTTGATCTAATTTTTTGGTTCCTCCTGAGAGGAAAATGCTTATTTGTCAAGAGAGGCCTTAAAATATTCTCATATCCTCAGCTCCCACTAGGCCGTAAGTGAAACCGTCAGCTTTTCCACAGGCAAGGAGCATTTGGGCTGAGCAAAGCCTTCAGGATAATTCATGTAAGCACTTGAAGCAATTGAATCCTACATAAAGTTTTTCTCCTGTCTGTGTATGAATGAGAGGTCTGCTCTTGACATTTGTGATTCAGACTCCAACGCTGACCGCTTTCTCTATCAGCGACAGAACTGCTTCACTATATAAATATTTAGTAGTAATGTTTAAAATTTCCAGACATGACAGAGCTGAAGTACAATATACTGAAGTGACCTGCTTTTTTAATGTGTGTGATGGTTAAGAAAGGAAATTCTCATGCTTACTACTTGGAGTAGGGTAGAACAAAGCGACAACCACATGGGGGAAAAAAAAGGGTCATCATAAGGTACCGGTAATGCCTGGAAAGCACTGCTGACAGTCCTGTGAAGCCATTTGGTGCCAGCTCATTAGAAGGCTTTGGCAAGGATATTTGGCATAAAATAGATTTTATTTAGAATGAGGGACTCTGCTGTCTTGCTCTTGGCATGGAATGAACTTGCAAATTAAGCTGTCTTGTAATATAATGACATTACCTTGTATTATGAATCATTTTAGAATTAGAAACATTGATCTGAATAAGAAATGAAGACTTCTTAAGAAGTGGAGAAACATGTACAGCTGACGTTCAGGGCCTGTACGCACATGCATGTGACGAATGCATTGCACGCTGTCCCAGCGCTGCTGCAGTGTGCCGCTTCTCAGCCTGTGTTCAACACCTGGGTCCTTTTTTGCTAAGGTTTTGCGTTACTCCAGTGGTTGCTTCAGTGGTTATCTTTTTCTCCTGTTCAATTTCTTTAAAAACTTTTCTTCTTCACTGGATGTCTCAGGTGGCTTAATATTAAAATTTTATACTTGCCAGGGGCATACTTTTCAATTAGGACAAGTTTGAAAAGTCTAGGTTAGGTGGAAGAAACTTTTGAATACAGGGAGATGGTGGCTGGCCACGTGATGCCTCTCTAAATGTTTGATGAAGCGCAGGGCTCAGTTCTGGCTGCCCATAATCTGCATGGGGCAAAAAACCTACAGGGATGGCTGTGCATTTTTGGAGCAACTCACTAAGTATAAGTTTGGCTTGTTTCCTAAAGTGAGTTCAATACTTAAAAAACAAAACCAAACCAAAAAAAAACCCAGAAAAAAACCCCCTAAAACAGTCTTCGGGGTTGGTGTCCTCCTTATAAGAAATGGATACATTTTTGGTATGATCAGCTCATTTCCCTCAACATGCCTCAAACTCACAAAATTACAAGTGGAGAGAGCTTCCTTGGTATTTCCTTGCAAATATTTCTCTCTCAGATCAAAGACACCATCCAGTCCCCTGAAGAAAGCTAAGTTATGGAGCACTACAGTTATTTTCCTCTAGCCTGAGCATACAAGAATGCAATATGCTTTCCTGCATGTATTGTGCTTTAGCATTCATGAGTATCCTTATGAAGGCAAGTTTTGAGTCACACGCTGCGTCACACTACAGGGAAGAAGAATATCAATTATATAGCATGCTTAATCATGAGACGAAATGGATTTGACTAACTGAATATGCAAATGCCAATTCAAAATAAAATTATGAGCTCTTCCTGATGTGCAAAATGCCACTAGTGAAAAAACATTTTAATATATTAGTGCTTGACTTCAGGAGAATGTGGTTTATGAAGGGAAGAAAGAAAAACCATAAGTAATTTAATTTCTTCTTGCATTATATTATTCTTGAAGCTGTTGGTATTTTTCTAGCTTGGAAAAGCGTAGTTGACATGAAGCTTTTAAAGCATATTTTGACATTTAAAATGCAGCTTCCTGTGCTTATGTTCACGCACGGTTTCCTGAGACGAAGGGTGGTAAGTAAATACTCACTGCTGGCTTTCCTGCGTACACCATGAGGCTGTACAGGATGGGATTTGTTGTACACAAGGACAAGCTGCTTCTGGAACCTTACACCCCCTTGCTCTAATAAATCAACAGCTGTTTGGCAAGGAGACAGGAATTTTCTTATTTACTCAAAACTTGGTATTTACAGCTATTCCCCCATGGCGTGGGTGGTCACAGTTCACTTCCCGTGGCTGCTCAGTGAGAACAGCACCTCCCACCCGCTGTTAAAGTAGTCTCTGGTGGAGCATCTCTTCCAGTCCCCATCACAGAAGTGTTTCACTTCACGTGGTGTGGTGGGCTGGCTCAGAGAAAGGTGATGTGCTGTACTCCAAGACTATCACACTCTCCTCCGTGGGGAAACCTAATCCCGGACAGCTTTAACTACTGTTTAAAGTAGCTAGAGTGCTGGCAATCGAGGCCAGTTTCCGATGTCCTCAGTGAGTTCTGGAACCAGTCATCTAGTTACATGGGAATGTCTCTTGCCAGCTGTTGTTTAGAGCACATGTTTCGAGGTCTTATCTAATCATATCCACAAGGCCAAGCTCTGTAAGGAGATGAGTAGGGGAAAAGTTTATGGACTTAGAGGTGCTTGTAACCCCGAGCTGGGTGGTTTGCTACACGGCCCCCTGTGGACTGCAGGCTTCCAGCCGGACACAGAAACAGAACTGAGGGGACACCAGCATTTTCTTTGACAAATGCCGGCACTGGCACAGAGTTCAGACCTTGGGGCTCTGGGAACATGAGGTATAAGCACTGAAATCACCTCAGGGATCTGAACCATGTACCTGTTCACTGCAAACTGCTCTGACCACGACCTCAGTGCCAACCAACAGCCTTATTGCCAGTAGTGCCAACAGGGCTTCTTGCCTTCTTCTCCTTCTCTTTCCCTTGGTATGGTTTTAAAATGCCATTTTAATGGTGAAACAAGACTCTAGAAATGAACTTGAACATTTAACTCCAGAACGGATGTCACAGTTCCCACTCCCAAGCTGCTGACCCATCTGTGGCTGGGCTTTCAGTTGATGTTATTGACAGTTCATCAGTCACATCCTGCCTTGTTGATGGCTGGGGAGGCCTGCTTGCACCCCTTGCCTTCTCCACGGATCTGGGGCTTGAAATCCTGGGTGCGGGGCAGCACCGCACCTTCACACCATGCATTGATAGTAGGTGGAGGCTCTGGGGCTGGCCCCCTCCCTTTCTCCCAAGGGGAGGGCAAGGGCCAGCAGGGTTTCTCATGAGGGCAGCTCTTCTCCAGCGTTGTGCGCACCCAAACACACAAGCTTGATGCAGGATGCATGTGAGGCTGGTAAAAAGCTCAGGTGAGGGAAGGAGGCACTCCTGTTTGCTGTGGAAACCCTAACAGAGGGCTAAAAGCTGGGCTGAATTTGCGTAGGTGACAGGATGATGTTTGGTGCGCAAGTGCTAGCTGGGTCCTACTATGTAGCCCCTAAAATCTCAAGGTTTTAAAGTATGTTACATCTGCCCTTTGACTTTCCAGTAAATAAATCAGTGTTTCTTAGACTGTAGAATACGTGGAGTGGCAGAAGCACCAGCGTGGGTGTACAGAGTGGTGCAGATACAGGATCAACATGTGCTCCCATGTGACTGTGAGCTCAGTGGTTGTTCCCCAGCCCTCGGGTGGTACCGTTCTCATCACGGCTTCATCTGAGACGGGTTTGGGGTAAAGCTGATGGCTCAAATAGGAGCTGTATCTGAGCTATGGCACTTAAACTGGGGATTTCTGCTGTGGGAAAGACAACCCATAAATAAATGAAAAGTGAAAGATGGATGAGCTGGAATGAGCTGTGAACTGACAGCTTTGTGACCGATTTTGACTTATTTCCCTTTTGCGGTCTAAAGCTGAGTGCCTCATAAATTCTGAAGACATCAAAACTGTAACTAACACAACTGAAACCATCCTAGAATTGCTGGAAATATAAAGAGCAGCAACTGTAGCTAGAAGAGAAGAGACAGTGAACAGGGAATGAGTTCTCTCCTCTAAGTAGTATTTTTGGGTATTTACTTCAGTTTTGACATTATAGGTCAAATCAGCACACTGAGACAATTGTGGGCATTTGGCGTCACACAGTGACTGTCCTACAATCTAATATGGACCTAGAGATGAAAATAGTTTCACAGTTTATGGTTCTGGGGTATTTTACTGACTGATCTTAAAGATCCTGGCATCCTCAAATCAATACCTACTAACCCGCTCATTCTCTGTCAGCAATGAGGTGACACACGGTAGACACCGTTTGGCAACCACTACCAGCGTGCTGGTCTAAGGGGCCATTTCGTGCTTTACTCCCTGGGTAGACAGGAGGGGTGTGGGCTTTTTAGGTGGAGGAGAACATAGAATGAGAGCAACTGCATCGGGTCTGGTCAAAGCCCCATCCAGTCTGGTACCAATCTGAGAGTGGCCAAAAATAGGGTAAGCCACAAGAATGGGTCAAAGAGTTTGTAGCTGAGAGGTGTCCTGAACTTGGGTTACTAGCTTTGTGTCTCAGAGCCCATGGTGCAGCTGACTCCCGTGAGTCTGTCCTAGATCACTTTATCCATATAGGCATCTGCAACACCCTCTGGCAGGACTTGCAGCTTAACTCTTTATTAAGGTTATTTAGTGAAGAGCTGGGGAAAGAATTAGAAAATGACCTACGGTTAACAGTACTCCAGCTGCAACTCGCTATCTAGCATCACACAATGAGCAACAAACCTTCTCTCCAGGGTACGTGCAAGCAAGAGCTGCTAACTTTCCAGTGGCAACAGTTCACCGTGCAATTGTGCGCAGCAATTTCCCAGCTGCCATCAATTCCTTTTCTTGTTTCCATAGAAGAGCCACAGTGCAGCTAATGCCCAGCAATGAATTCCAGAAACGTACTAGCTTTTCAGATGGTTGGGTTCTGGGTTTTTTGTCCCTTCAAAGAAATTGTCTTTAAATAATACACTTCTGTACTATGCAATAGAAGCTTTGGAGTAGATTCCCAGGAGCCCCACACTTGCTAAGCTGAAGTCTGGCATCCCCAGCAGGACAAATTGCTTACCCAGAACTGGAGATGCCTGGAGACTCTGTACATCTATTACAAGTCTCCAACAGCTAATTCTGGTGTTTATGTACACATTTTTGTGTATCAAGGGCAGGTTGGTCCAAAGGCTTATTCCCTCTTGCCCATGGGTGGAACCAGTCCATTCTGGCTTGTTCAGATAGGAGCGATCTCCTGAGTGCTGTCCCAGTATGCACTTTCTGTATTTGTAGATTAGGTAGGCTGTAGGTCAGTCATCTCAGTCCTTCCTGGTAGATATCTTTGTTTTACTCTTTTTATACACCTATGCTAAACAAGCAGGCATTACAAAGTATTTGATGTCCTGCCCTAATCAAGCAGTCTTGTGGTATGCCTGGGTGCAAGACAAGCAGGATGTGGTTCCTTTCTAGGGCTTCCTGCTCCCCTTTCGGCCTCGTCTGTGTATGCCAGCACTGTATTCTGTCTGCAGTCATCAAATCTCTTATCAGAACATGCTTGAAACTTTCCATGAGTAATTTTAGATATTAGAAACCTGCTTCAAATTCAGCAGGGAAGGTACCACATTTCCTCATCCAGAGAAGCATCTGGAGCCTCACCTGACAGTAAAAATGAAACAGAGGTGGAGACCTGGCTTAAGTGGTCTGAGCCACCTTCGTCACCAGCGATGGCAGAAGACAGGGAACGTTCTTCAGTGCCCCAGAAGAGGTTTCATACACAAACACCACTGTTGAATGTGCCTGAGGATATGTAACATCCACTATTGCCTCCATACTATAAAAGCCCCGCTACTTGGCCAGCTGTAGCTGTACAGCATTATCTGATTTCAGGCACTGTATTAAAAATATAATAATAATAATTTTTTAGAAGCCATCTTTATAAGGGTACATTAAATGGTGTCAGGATGCGAGCCCAGCATGGAAACTTGCCTGTCTATCAGGATGGGCCACAGCATACTTCTGGCTGGGCTGACAGTTTTCCCTGGAAGGGCTCGGGAGCTGGTGTGGGACACGTTCGGTACGCAGTTTGGATGCCGCTGCCATGGTTTGGAAGGTAAGACAATCTGCCAGTACACACAGGCCACCTCTGTAAGAAACAAAACTCATCAGTTCTGAAGCCTCGCTCTAATTCTAGGTCTGTGAATCCCATTCTCCTGGCAACAATGCTGAATCTGACCCATCTGATAGTATTTCTTTTCCTCTTGGCTGCTTCTTTTTTTTTCAGTTCTTCCTTTTCTTCTGCCCTTTCTTTCCTGGGAACAGAAGTAACCTTTCTGTAAGGATAAAAATCTTTATACTATTTTGCAAGGCAGAGAAATCTTTAGGACTTTCAGCTATATAAACCTGATTTGTCAGTTTCCTCCCCCCCTCCCCATCTCTCTTAATGGATCTCTTATGCATTTATAATGTACTCAGTACCATGGTATCTAGAGACATTATACACAATTTATAAAGCAAACATTTTTTTGCAAGAAGCTTCTACTTCTCTTCTGGCTGTTGCCAATGAGGCTGTTCTCTTTGATTTGCAAAGGAAGCCAAGGTGTCTGTTTTCTACTCCCAACACAGACTGTCTTACAGTATCCTGGCTTTGCATTTGTGGGATGGCAAAGTCAGATTCACGGTGATTTATTTTAGCAGCTATTAACTATAGAACTGTCTGCAATCAACAGAGCTGGCTGCATTTCTCCATCAGTGCTGGCATGACTCAGCGCTGGCAGTTCCCTAGCTCCATGCAGAATGGTATCCGAGGCAAGAGCCCAGAATGTTTCAATACACCTTGAAATGACTACATGAGAGAGAAAATAATTCAGCGCTCATGAGGAGTGAAGTTTTAAATTTCCTTGTTGTTAGCTGTAAGCAGCTGGATGCTATAGGCACCTGTTGGGAATAGCTTCCTACTCAGTATCCCAAAGGGTCCGACTGCCACCTTGCAGGGTGACCAATGCATCTCAAACGCCTATGGTGTGTGTGCATCTGGTTGTGCAGGGACACTGTAGTCGTTCTGGACCTGAATCTCTAAAGGTGAGCTCTACAATACTGAGGGCCTTCATTGGATCCAGCTTTCCGGTCTCCAGTCTAATACGGTGGCAATAGCGTGTTTGTATTTTACTCCACAGGGGTAGTGGGCAATGCATTCAAGAGCCGATGGCACCGGCAGAGTTCAGTGCTGGAGCAAGTAGGTAACATCCAAATCAATGTGCTTGAATTTTTTCTGCTACAGCGTGTTGTGGACTTTTTTTTTTTAATTGTAAAAAAAATACTGGAATTCTTTATATTCCTTCCAAAATATTACCGTCTCTCATCCTACATACTAGTCAAGTGTAACCAAATACTGTCTTGTCCACGAGTCTGCTACATCTTCTTTCCTGACAACTGCATTATTTCAATAACAGAAGGCTTTTCAGAAACAGGATGATTTTCAGAGAGAACTGAATTTAAAGAGCTTTTTAAAAATAACTTCTTATACCACAGTAATACCATAAATAAAATCTCTTCACTAGGTGTGCTTAGGTTATACTTGTTTTCCAGCACTAATATATAACAGCATCTAAGAAGAAACATGATTTGAATATTCATATGGCTATTTACACTGACTTTTATTACCTAGGTCACCAAAAAAGCTAATGGAAAAAAACCCCAAACCAACCCTGTGCCATGGCTACAGATATACCTTGGGCTGCCTGACTCCACTCGGAGAGACTTAGAACGGCTGCAGGGCAGCACTGCGGGCGAGCTGTGTTGCTCTCTAGGGTTACCTCTGAATTTGAGACTGAGCAGAAAGGATCTACAGAACTTTAATAGAAAAGGAACACTGATTAATAAGTTGCCGAAGTAATGGATTCAATCATTAATTAGAAGGGAAAATCAAAATTAAATTTCTTCTGTTTAAGAAAGGAATAAAAACCAAAAATGTGCCACTGAATCTTCATTGTATTCCGCTAGTCAGTGCGTTACAAGCGCTGCTCATGGTGCAGCGCCCTTCCCTGCAGCTCTGGACTCTGGATTACCACTGACATGCCCGTCACCCCTCATCACGCTAGCAGCTCTGCTTCTCCTACATTTCCCACAGAAGTCTTCACGGAGAGGTGCACGGCCCAGCCCCAGCTTGTTAAGAGTGACGCTGGGACTGCGTGATGAGGAAGGAGCGCAGGAACCTCCCCGGCAGTTTCTGAGAGGAGCAGATGTGCAGAGCCGACCTCCGCAGCGCTCGGCAGTGTCACGGTGTCCTTCTGCTTCACTCTCCTAGGCTTGATGTAACTCAGACAGGAACCCTCCGTTAACTTTAGAGTCAGACCTTACTGGAGATGACAAGTTTGACTAAATACAAAAACTCATGTAAATGAAGCCTTCAATTAAGTCTCGATAAAATAATGTCTCAAAGCATAAACAACATTTTTCCAAGTCTGTTGACCAAGTGATAAAAAAATGACAAGGTGAAAGGTGTCCTAATAATTTAAGCTAGTATTTCTCATTTCTATTAAATTGTTAAACTACAGATAATCCTTAGAGTATTTTCAGTGAACTGTGTTGCAGTTTCTAACTAAAAAAAAATACTCTGAAACAAGCTGTACAGAAAAACCCCATGTAATTCAAGAGGGAGCACAAAAATTTTGGAAGTGATCAAGGCATAAACAAAAACATGAAATGGAAATGAGCATCCAAACCAGCAAAATATATTTAAGCAATATCACAAATACACAAAAACCTCCCATTTACAGATCTAAAATTGGTATGTCCAGTAAAAATCCTCCCACAAAAAGGTATTTATACACAAGAAATTTAACTCAGTTACACTGTCTACTGCTGGCAACAGAGATGCTTTACAGCTAGCATAGCATTAATTATGCCTTTGCAAAATAAAGGGAAAATTTAATAAAGGTGAAGAAATTGTTTCTGGGAAAAACTTGAAGTGAAGGCTGTACAACAACAATCACAAGGTATACAAAGCATAAGGAACTGCAAATACGTGACTCTGGTAGTGCAAAAATGAAGAAGAATGGCTTTTTTCCCCAATACTTGTTCAGAGAAAAATACTACTGTGAATTTGCAATTCGAATTCCTTTTAAGACTTAAATTTGTAGGACTTAGTGCATTTGCATGTTTCAGCAAGGCTGATACTATACAGGAGGTAAATGAAACAAAGTCAACATAAAATTACTGCCGTGATATACATTTATAACAACCTTTATAACAAAACATCTGAATATACAGTACAGAGACAAGCCTCTAAAAAAAAAGTGTAATTTTCTCCATCCAGACAATTCGTAGGCATGTAACCACTAAAGAAAAATAACTTGTACGTAACTGATAGCATATGTAACATTCTTTGGAATTCGATTTAAATTTCTCTTTCAGGTGTTGCCCCTGTATTTCATATAGGGAACAGCGGAGGGATAACTCCTCACTCCTCACTGGGATAAGGAGCTCCTGGTGCATTGTCCCTCAGGCACATGCCTGGGGCTGGGCAGAGACCGGTTGAGCTGCGCAAGTGCCAGGAGCCAGAGGAAAACTCCACCTGGGAACATGGGTCACGGTTGGACTCCTTGGTATTACTCGGTGTAGAAGCAGGGAATTAACACTTGAATTCCTGAGGCTCATCATCCCACACCCTGGGTTCTAGTGTGTTTTGAAACACACAAGACAGTCTCTCCGTCCAAAAAGGCCTCACAGTTTTGAGTGGCTGTAAACATTTCTTCTGGTTTAAATTAGCATTCTCACCATGCCTTTGCTGCTTAAAAACATAATAAAATCAAAAGTAGGAATACCTTAGCTCATGTTAAAACTATTTCAAATTCAGAAAACTAGAGTTCTTTAATTGAGAAAACTGAAACAAATCCGCAAACATCGAATTAGTTTTGCAAATAATCTTTTTGCTATATTTTTAGCTGACTCTTTATCTAACTTTCAGCAAACTGCTAAGATCACCCGGTCTATCCCAGAGAAAATCTAACAGTTTGCTAAGTAAGCTGGAAATGGTTTAATAAACAGAGGCAAAAGATCAGCACCAACTGTTGTGTCTGTTCTGCCCAGAGCCTGCGCTGCAGAGCACATACTGCTCCCAGTCCCAGGACAGGTCAGGAGTCCCACACTTTTCCTGTTCTCCTTGACATACAGAAAAGAAAGACACAGATGATGTCCATAAAATTGTAACAGTAGCAGCTACAGAGCAAGATTTTCCTAGTGTAATTAGCGGGAAGTGTTACGGTTGATATTCAAAGCTCTTCCAAAACAGAAATGACTAACTTCTTGACTTTCAAATGTTCGCAGGGTTACTTTATGGGGACTTTGTTAAGTTTCCAGTGCTCAAGTTGGAACAGTTTATGATGCAATCAGATGAACTTCTACTGAAATAGCAGTCAAAATAATAGTGATTTTACAAACCAAATGACTGCCTTTATGCAATCTTTTTTTCTCTATACTCAAGGGTTGTTGACCAGAAATGGCTGAAAATTACTTCTGCAGAGAAGGCAGTGCTGCTTTTCTGCAACCTGACGGATGCTCATTCAGCCTAACTTCAAGTATCCAACTTATGTGCTTGAACAAGGAGCTTACGCACCCAGCCCCAGCTCCAGAGGACGACTTAGAAACAGAAGTGCTCTAAGGTTATTCAACAGACATAAGGGATTTGTTTGCTTGACCTTTGGCATATGAAAGTAAAAACAAAACAAATCTAATAGGCACAATCACAGGAAAATTCATCCTAAAACAGAGATCAAATGAGTCTTCCTCTGATAATATTTCTCTTTGTTAATGAGCAGTGGAGCACTTCAGGTCACTAGTATGGATTCAGATGTCTAGCTTTCAGACATGTGAATTTAAATGAGATGAATCCTACCTCGGACTCCCACCTCGGACTCCCATGTTAGGAACTTAAGTCAGATACCTGAAGTCAGATGGTGCGATTACCCTCTGTCCTTACTGAGAACAGTCACCTCTCGAATCCATGACAGAGCTGCAATCACAGCATTTACTTAGAGGAGACCCCATGGAACGAGTTGTGGTAGGACATCTCATCTCATCTCTCACTTCTTTATCCTCTTTTCACTTTATGGAAGGGGATAGAGGAAAGCAAAGTGGGATGGGGGGTGGTGTCTTGATAAACAAAGTTGTGTAATACACACCAATGAAGAAACTTAGTGGCCGTCACTTGTAAATCCTCAAAATCCCCATTTTGAAGTTGGTCGGTGCAAATTACTCTGGCTATTGCAGATCTCATAATTTAATCACACATCGTATTTTCAGGAGTTACTAACGGGTATCAGTGTTAGCAGATTCTCTAACTTAGCTGGCTAAAAAGTTCAAATGGAATTAGAAAAAACCTTGATGGCAAAGACTTAAAGAGCTCCTAAAGTCTTTTCAGTTCTTTAAATAAAAAAGTTAATAAGTTATATTTTAGACAAATATCAGCTAATGCCTAAGCTTTTTATTAAAACACTGATGGAAACAGAAAAAAGTAAACTCTAGGTCTACTGGATTGCACACACATATGCAAAAAACCCACCACAAATTGTACTGTCTTAGCTGCTTAGTTGTTTCACTCCTTATTTTCTGCATTTGAGAAAACAAGACCAGAAAGCGATGCAGCTTCTCTGACTGAAGAGAAAAGGCCTGGGCAGGATTTCCAGAGTCCCAACCAGCTTTCTAAGTAGAAGGACTAAGATTAGGACATTGTGGTTGAGAGAACAGAGCTGAGAAATACTCAGGATTCACTCCTGTCCTAAGGGAATAATCTACTCTTTCTGACAAACTTTCCTTGTGATTTTAATAGATAATGAACGCATCAGTCCAATCCTGTACTCCGCATTTAACAGAATCGAGGCCTTAGGCACAGCAAAGACTTCAGATAAACATGGACGCAAGGCAACACTTGTATTTCCATTTTTTATCTATGGATTATCTTCTTTGTTAAATTCCTTAGCTTTTTTTTTTTTTTTTCTTCAGGGTAGCTTTTCAAAATACAAACTAGTAAGACCCTGGAAAAAACAGAACCACCCTAACAGGTGAGGGAAAAACTCTCAGTGCACTTTTGATTCCATAAATGAATTAACTACTGGGAATATTTACAAAAAAGAAAACACTACCAGCAAGCTATTAAATTTTGAAAGTAACACTGAAAGTTTTTAAAACTGCACTTCAGACAACATTGTCCAAGCAGCATCAGACATCAGAGGGTTGCCTGATTTCCTTGTTTTCTGCAGCAAATTTCCACTGATGGCAGTAGAGAACTGAGGCAGGGGCTGAAGATGTAAAAGCAAATAAAACTAAAGATTCTTGGTAGCTACTTACCTACAATGGCTATTCATTCTTCTCTTTTATTTTTTTGGCTCAGTGCTGCTTTATAATACCCTTGACCCCACCATGTAATTTCAAGGACATATAAATTGGTATTAGCTTGGTTCCTTTCCTGTATTTGAACCTTACAGTGGATATAAATTGCAAATAAGCATGCTATAACATTCACAGGAGCTGCTGTCCATAAAACCGGTGACTCTGAACAAAGGCTGCTTTAAGTAACGAGTATGAACATGGCGAACTGTCTCCAAAATGCATGGTCATATTAAATAAGTCTCTTACATATGTACATACAGACCAGTAACAAAACTCAGATATCATAGGTCTACCCTCTTCTGTTTAAGATTGCAGTTTCTAACTGTTGCATATACTGTAGCTGCTCAAAGAGCTGAATAAAGTGAGCGTAGCAGACTTTTTCAGAGAAAAATAGTCATATAAAAAGTTGTAAGTACAGTAAAGTGAGAAAGTTCCCAGAGCTCTCACTTAATTTCCTCTTTGGTTCCTAATTAGGATTTGACGAGTTTGAAACCCTGTCCTGTGTCCAGCACTGTGGGAAGAAACCAACTCATTTTCAATCTTTTCAAGCACCTAAAGCACGCTTTACAGACCCAGAACAGATTAAGACCACAAAACCAGTTTGCCAAATGTACTAATGGATAGGTGATACGTGGGAAGTATATCATCCAGTGTTTGGCAACATCGCTTCCCGTTGGCAAATGCAAAGTGTAATCGCTCCAGTGTTTTGACACTCCATACACTGCTTTCACTGTACGTCCCTTTTCGGACCAGCTGATATTGCTGTCAGGGTTACAGTTGTACTCAACCCATTGCCTGGTGAAGTCACCAAGCTGCGGAGGGTCTGCTTCCTCGATGTCGACAACTCTGGCCATTTCTGCTCCTTGCACGGCAACATACTGGTCATTTACTTTTCTTACTTCTTTAACCCAAGGCTGAGAGTTCTCACAGTCTAAAACGATGATGAGTCGAGAACAAAAAGTGCCATTCTTTTCTCTCCACCACTCCAGAAGTGTGTCAAGTCGTAAAGCATCACCTCCTGCCACAAGGAAAAAACATTTAAGATTAGCAGAAAGAAACAGAAACCTCTGTAGAATTTTGACTGTGGGTTCAATGAACCCCTTATTTTAACAACCTTCACAGAGATAACAGAAGTTTTCAACTCCCTGCTTGTAGATGTTGCAGATCTCCAGAGAGATATTAACTGATTCCACCTGACTTGCTGTGGCAGATGAAGCTTTTAACTCAACCTTGATTAAAAAAAAGCAACGAAACAACCACTTCCCTCACAGGGTGAAAGAAATTACAGCCTGCAGAAGATATCTGGAAATAGCTAAACAAGGGAAAAAAACCTGAAATAAGAGTTTATTTTGTATCAAGCTCTCAATAATTTTAATGGAAAAAAGCACTCTTTTAAATATGTTTTTATTAATATTAAAAATTACTCCTCTTTTAAAGAAAAGAGAGGACTTCTTAACACAACACATGCTCTCTATGCTTTAAAAGAGCAGACTGTAATTAAACCGAGTTACCTGTAGTGGGGAGTACTTCTGCTTAAGTGAAACAGATCATGCAGGATCTATGTAGCTTTGAAAAGCAGACTACTTACTCAAGTGCCTTGTGAACACGTTAATTAGTCTCCATTGGCTCCACAGTGACTATTACTGTGAAGAACTGGTATGTCTAGATGTTGGCAGGTTGGAGCTATGATACAGATTTACAACAAAAATGCTCCAGTTTGGAAATGTCAACTTAAAAAAAAAAAAAGACGACTTTCAGAAGAGAGGTAGAAAAATGTGACTTAAAATAACTGCATTTTAATTCCATAGTAATTTTCATTGTGGAATATAAGTACATTTAGCAGTGTTTAAAATCTTGTTAGTAGGAATTTAACTGCACAGATGAATCTGAAACAGAATAGCTGCATATCTCAGCACTGACATTTCTATCTGTAAGGGGTGACAAAAAAGTGCTTCAAGTTAATAGCTCAGAGTTAAAGCTTTGGGCATGCTACCTCTGTTAAAGTAAAAGCAAAATTACAGGGCTACGACTTTATCCTAAAAAATACAAACCCGGAAAATTTTGTACCAAAAAAAATCTTAATATACAAACCTACAGTAATGACTTGTCTTGGTACATGATCCCCAAATTGCTGTACGTATTTACAGGAGAGATTTATACAGAAGCAGTTTCCCTTTTCTAGGTAAGCCTTCTGTGTCAATTAGCAGTAAAAAGTATTTGTTCATGTTTTAAAGGCTTATAAATAAACTTTATTTTAGTGTAACTATGCAGGGCTGCAGGTGATTTCAAAACAGTACTGGACAGAACTGCCCAGAGAAAATCATCTCATCCTTCATATACACCCACCCCCCCCCTCAGCTTATAACTCTACTGACCTCAAACACATGGAGTCATCAGCCAGTGCAAGATTTAGGCACCAAGCTGTGTAAGAAACCCATGTGTCTGGCTACAGCTGGCGCTTTGGCAGGTTTTGCAGGCAGTTAAGTTGACAGTTTCAGCAACAGAGAGAAAGCTTCATTAGCCCAGCTCTTGCCTTTGCCTTCACTCAGAGAACGTGACCTCCCAGGTCGTTTGACTGCTCATGCTTTATGCATGACTAGTTAACAGTTTCTTTTATACACCACTGTGTTACATCTCAGCTTCCAACAACAGAGAAACATCATTAGTGAACTCATAAATCCAGTAAGTCTCCTTTGAAAGATGTCATTACAAAGCAAAGACTGCATTGCTACTGCTGTGCCATACCATGGCATAAGCCGGCATGCGTGAGACACTACTTTTTCTATTAGATACAAATGTTGTATCCTCTCCAGAGGTCAGAGGACGGTACACATTACTGGAGCTGATGACCAAATGTTCCATCTGTCACAAAATGCCACTGTCCACACAGTACAATTACACAATCAAACAGCTTTCATCTTTTCAGTTTATACTTCAAGTTACATTCAGGAGCAGTGCTATCTGGAAGGAGTATCAGGTTGCACTCCATGATTTATCTGAAATTAATCACGAAGAAGGATGCAAGACATGTGACAGCTGCCTGTTCCTCTCCTTTATGTGACTATAAAGATCTCCAAGTAGAAGCTGAAGACGTGCTTGGATAGAGAACTGAGAAAGAGCTTTGTGAGAAAGCTGAACACCACTGCATTTACACACTATATCTTATAGCACAGAAACTTTCTTTTTATTTTAAGTTACCTTGGCCCTTATTCTAAAAGTGAAGACAGAGTTTGATTTAGGCTACACCTACCTGAACAGATAGCCACCTGAGCTCCCCTGTCACACTCCAGGCTGGCCAGACATAAGTCAGGACTGGGCTGGAAGCAGTCCAATTTTTGCAGCAACTTTTGGCTCCATATATGCTAGAAAGCTAACTGTGTCTATGCTGCTGGCTGGAGCACGGGTAGGAGACAGAATTTTACTGCTAGCCTGCTCCACACAATGTGTGGACACACTCAGTAGTTGCATGGGACAGCAGCTGCTCTTATGGACAAACCACCCTATTCTTGCAGAAGTCATTCAGCCACTCTGGTGTACACTGCAGTACATCACTCACGCTAAGCTCAGAGTACAGCTGTGGCATTTTTAAATCACTGAGATTTTTTGAGAAAAAATATGCACTGCTCTTCAGCAGGTCTAATGGTTCAGGCATGGAATTGCACCGAAACAGGTATACAGCCTCCAGATGAAAACTGACCTGCGCCTGAGCACCTCAGCATGCCCACAGGCAAAGCTAGTATCTGTCTACACTGTTGAAGAGCATGTGCCACTGGAGACTCGACAAACAGCCAGGAGCTCGCAGGCAGAGTGCTATCCAAGAGAATTAATTCTGTCCCAGGAAGAAAAAAAGTTGCAAATTTTCCATGTATTTACTACAAGATTCACTTTTTGCACACAGCAACCTCAGAAGCCCAGTTCCATACAGCAGGAGAGCAAGGCGAAACCTACCAATGATTTGAAAGCTTCAGTAGGTTTACCAAAGAACACAGTCGAGATAGGACTGCCCATTATAAAGAGATCCAAAATGGGCCAAGAAAAGGCGAAATGGTGAAGTCTACACCAAGCACACAATGAGGCATTACACTGGCCCTTTATATAGGGGTTTGTAGTCTTGAGGCTACACTGCACCCACAGTGACTCCCAAACTCTAGGACACCAGCAAACCATAGCTGTTTTCACAATACAAGGTTTGCTATATGTTTGAAGACCTGCTTTTCTAATGTGGATTGTATACCTGCCTCCTATTTCTTTTATCAATTCTATCTTTTACAAAAAAAAAAAAACCCAGAGCATATCTTAAGGACATGAATGCAGTCCTACACGACAGCCTAACACAGTGACACAGAACACTCTATAATTCACTCTGCCACATCCAGGGAATGAGAAGAGATTATGCTTGTTTATTACAGTGAACAAATATTCCTCAAAATACAGGGGAATCTGTCTTTAGAGCAGGAGGGGATCATTTCCATTTTACTTTTCTGGGGAAAAAAAAGTGATCTTTAAAGTGAACTTGTTAAATCGTAAAGGGAATATGAAATCATGTTTAAACCTGTAAGCATACCTTTGGGGTCAACAATATTTAAACAATTTTGAGAACAAGTGTAAGATTAGTTAGCTGCAAAAGGATTTTTATCAAAGTGACTAAATACTAAAATGGCATAGAAGTTCAAGAAGTAACGTAACTGTCATACAGAGCAAAGTAAGGAAAGAGCTGCTTCTTTACATCAAGTTAACTGCATACAAAAGGGGCTTCTGCACTTCTCCATTCTCTCCACTAGCAGAGGTAATCAGCCTGCAACCTATTTTGATGATTCCTTGTAGCCCATGAATGTCTTAATAGCCATGCTCTGTATATTACCATTTCCTTTCTTCCTTCCTGGCCAGAAGCTTGTATAAACCTGTTCTCCAATGACTAGTGGTTCTTTGCCATTCTGGACTATCAGATAATAAATGTGACCAAAACTTCAAAGTTTTGCATACAGTATGATTTTTTACAGAAAGAATTAATTGATATGGAAAGTTTATCAATACCAAAACTATTAATAAAAAAATTCCCCAAACAGTTACCTGCCAGTGCCCATTCCCCAGTGCCATGTGAGTGACCACTGTAATATAAAATGTAGGTATCATGTCTAGGTCCATCTGCTGTCCGAAGTTCAAGAAAAGACTTGATCTTGGAGTGAAGGGTATCAAAGGTCAGTCCACTCGTAGAGTAATCACAACCATATGTCTCAATCATGTGATATGCAAAAAATCTTTGGATAGCATTCAGCATGCCAGTAGACCTCAGATTTAACTCTTGTACATGCTCAGGTGGAAGAAGAGTTGGCTGGCCATCAGGACTACAGAAAAGAAAAACAGCTATGATTATGATTCAGAATTATTTCATGCTTAGTGGACTTTTAGCAATTGGTGATTTTTTTTTTCCTGTGCATATTTCCTCTGCTATGAAGTAGCACTGTTCTAAATTCAAATTTACTTGAAATTTACAGTTTATAAACAATTCAAAATACTGTATCTGAGTGAGGGACCACTATCTCCTCCTCCCTTCTGCCACACTTCTTCACTTCAAAGCATAATCCTTACACAGCCCCATGCTGTTCCTGCAGCTGAGAGGCAGAGGGAGAGAGAGAGAAGCTGTGATGTGAACATGCTGGGCTTCAATGACTTCATTAAGTCCCACTGAAAGAGCACTGTCTTCAGACAGGCATTTGTTCACACACAACTGGAAAGAAGCGCAGGGAGAATGAGTGTTAGTCTGCAAAAGACATCATGCAAACTACTTTCCAATAATAGACTAAAGAGATATCCAAGTACACATTTTGCTCAGATATTTTTGAATAATTTCTCTCTGTTCCAAAATAGCTGTTATTCAATAAGGTACTCACACAAATACAATAATTCTTACTTGTGTGTGCTGTTCAAATGCTGATCTTTCAGCATAAGAAATACGTTTCAGATGATGGTATTCACTGCTTATAAAATGAAAGTTCTAAGCAAATTACAAACTATACCTGGAACAAACCACACACATATGGGGGTGTGTGTGTGGGTGTGGGGGGGTGTGGGTGTGTGTGTGTATGTGTGTGTGTGTGTGTGTGTAAAGCTACCTGCTTTCTTTTCTGGTCTTGCTAATCACATTTTGCACCTCGTCACCTGTCTAGTGCCTTCATGAAGGCTAACATTCCACTACTACAATTATATTGAATACATCATCATTACTGTTTGTCTTAGCAAGTGAAGACTGGGCCCATTACTGAAACAGTCCAGCTTTGTTAATAAGGAAGTTTAGTTCTGTCAAGTCCTAAACAGTTGCTCGAGAGTATCTCATTCACTCAGAAATTAGAGGGAACTGCCAGAACCAGAATAACATAATACAATGAAATAATTAAATTATTGCCATGGAAACAAAAAGAATTTATTTCTATTGTAATGTAAATTTTGAAAAATTATTTTTTTAATCCCTAACAATAATTGATTACATAGATTTTTTTTTTTAAGACTGCACAGCTGAAGACTGTAGACCGAAGCCTAGAAAATTTGTTTTTACAGTATTTTACACTATTTAAGATACAGTGATCTAAGATCAACATGCTACCTTCTGTTTCTTTGCCTGCTAATTTTTTTTCCCTATCCACTGAATCCATTATGCAAGCTGGGCAGTTTTCATAAATCCGGCAGTTCTATTTTTAAGCCTCTCATTTCAACTTACCACTCTGCTTCTCTTGTAACTCAAATAGATAACTTACATAGTTCTTGTTGTATCATTTAGAAAAAAAAGGGTGTACACACAATTTTAATTATACAGCTAAAGTAGCATTTGCAAGTTTAAATCTTCTAAGAAAAACACACAAATGGGCAAATAATAATAGTACAATCCCTCCACCCCCAAGGATTTCTCATATGGTAACATTTATATTGCAACAAAAACCAGCTGTAAATTCACAATACCAGTAACTGACATGTAGTACACTCGCAAATGTCATTTCAATGTCCTTTAAATGTAGACACCATCTCATTTAATAGAATTCAAAGCTGTTTTAAACTGATCTGCCTGGTTTATTAAATCTCCTGTTATAAAATATCTGCACTTAGTCAAATGCCCCAATCTTCCTTTGTGTGAGATATGGAATGTGGAATCTGCCTATGCATGACTAGTGCGTAAAGCATTCATTGGCTGTCTAAAAGCAAATTAGATACATATAAAAAGGTGGAGCTGGAGTTACTCCTTCCTTTTGGAAGGTGAGGAAAAGGGAAAAATACAGTATCTGCCTATTATTTAAATTTGTATGTAATTATTGAAAAATGCAAGCAACAGCACTGCATTGCCTCTACAAGTTAACAGTACATTTACACTACCGTGAAGTTGAAATACATTGTAACTATACCTGCAAAAGTTGGTGGGAATCACAACAGCATACCCAACACATGTTCCTCCCAAGCAGTTTCCCAGCTCATGGAAAAGCCCATGCGCCATGGACTCCAGAGGTAAAACGATGAGAAATGCACTCATGAAGATCCCATTGGTTGGCTTAAAAGAAAACAGATAGATTTAGGTATTGCATGAAAAAATCCTTCCTATCTGTTGGTTACAGTTTTATGAATAATTCCCTGTGTTTGATCAAACACAATTGGGTCCTGAAACACAAAAGTTATTATATGTAATGTATACTTATTTTTCCACATATTACACAGCGAAGTACTCTAAAGACAAATGAAAGGCCAATCTGGGGGTCTGGGGGGAAGGTGGCTGGTAAGCAGGGATCACTCTTCTGAAAAGAATGCATTTGAAAACACTAACAGCACAGGGCTTATGTTTAAAAGTCCTGATCATAGCTTAGCTTTACCCATTTAAGCAGGAAAATCAAATGCCACAAAATTATTTATGTGCATAAAATAAGTATATCTGTAAATATCTGCAGGATCAGGCCTTAATCAGTAACTACAACACAGAATATTATGTACCTAGCATCAGACGATAGCACGCTATATTGCATCATTAAAAATATAGATTTAACTATTCCTGCTTTTAGTGCGAAGAATTTTTAAAATATTCTTTGTGGAATACTATGTCTCACACAAAAGATGACTTGTGAGAACATTTATGAACAACATTGTAATTAAAAAGACAATTCTTTATCAGCTACATAAATATCAGATGAGAAGAGACATCCACTACACGACTTTGTAGCCTTCACACAGCTTTGTGCTTTGTGCATTGAGCTTTCCTGTTTTGTAGGTAAAAGCAGTTTTGGGAAACATTACACTCACTGATACATAGATGATTTCTGTAAAAAAAAGAGTTTCAAAAGTTAAGTCTCAACCACTAGTACTAGTAAAATGAAAATGGACTTCTGAAATGCCAGCTGTCAGCGAGAGGTAGAATAGATACAGATTCATTTTAATTATTTCAACATGATGTGACTGGGTTTAACGAGGCATTAAATGCTTTAGGAAAGGTAGAAACAGTATTATAATATATAATTAACCAGGAACTTTAATATCCATGGTGCAGTTATTAAAGTTTGTTATGTGGCAAATGAAAGAAATTCGTATCTATGGATTTCTGTGTTGAGAAGAGTCCTGTGGCCTCTGACCACATCTATGTTTTATTTGCCTTCTTTGCATAAATCTATGTTATTAATGTTTTTTAGCAATCTGGATATTGCGTTATTGTTTAACACTCAGTGATTTGATATGGACTAGTAGTTCATCTTAACACATAGACAAAGGTAAATAACTCAATTATATCCAGTTTTTAAACAAGTAAATATTACATGACTTAGTCTGAAAGAACAGCTTTACCCATCTAATGTGCTTCCTAAGGACAAATACTGTTTGCCATTATACTTCTGATAGAAGAATTTCATCTATGTGTCCTTGAAATGTTGACAGCAATACTTTTAACCACAAATAAACGCCAGAATACAATATTAACTGGTAACATTATTAACTGATAGCACTACTCTCAAATAATTGTTAGCTGTTAACTGATAGCATTATTCTCAAATTCCAACATCTGAAACCACTACAAAACTGTATCCAGCTCCTACTATGCTTTATACAATTCATGACAAATGAAAAGTGTATTTATTTAGCTTCTAGCTCTCAAGGACATGAGGACACGTCATTGAGCAGACATCAAATCCTGTTACAGAACAGCCACGGAGGGCCTCCCTTTACCCACAGTCCTGCCGACCCTATCACAAAAGTTCAATTAATATGGTCATTGACTTGCTAACATTTGAGCTACAAACCTGGTTCGGATATAACAAGTCCATCAAGAGCCAATAATGCTAGTTTTAGTACTGCAATCTGATTTCATGTGGTATAATTAATTTGATGTTTTGTGCTAATAATTTGAATCTACAAGGAGCAACGCGTGCCTGTGAAGCACACATACATTACAGGAGATTCACAATCACTTTTACATACATCATTTTCTTAGCCATCTCAGGAGGTACTTTGCATCATTCCAGATAACGTGCCTTTCCCTGCCCTAGTCTTGCCTACACTCAGAGTGTCAGGATCAATGAGTGAGTGAGCAGACAGAATGTATTGAGGACAAGTGCAGAGAAGCATTCACACAGTGATTCTTGAGTTTTGTGTCAGAGAATAAGAATTTTCAGAATTAATTTCCCCCAAATCCATACAATTACCTGAAACCACCTCAAGACAAGAAAGCTTAAAACAGTGTAACAATTCTGGTGCAACCTCAACTTCTTTTGTTGTCAATAAGGAGAAAAAAATCCTGTAATTAAGACAATATAATTTTTGTTTTAAATGTATCAGCAGAAAGTGCTCATTTTTGTTCCTCACTTTTTGAAAGGCACTCTGAAAATGAAAAGGACTCAGAGCAGCAGCAATAAAAACTTACACAGATTTGGTTAGTTTCCATTCTATAGAAACTTTGTAAAATATACGACTTTGATGAAATAGTGGAGCTCTCTAGCTAAATTAGTTTCAACATTTGGAGACTTACTTTTGCAACTGTAGATACCAGAAGGATAATTTGCTTTAAATTAAAAAAAAAAAAAAAAAAAAAAAAAAAAAAAAAAAAAAGGAAAAAAAAAAAAAATACAAAAATAAAAAAAAAAAAAAAAAAAAAAAAAGGAAGAACAACACTTTACTCAGTTACCCGTGTATAACCTTTACCACTCCAGTAAAAAGGAAATCTCAAGGATAAATGGCACTTTTTTAAAAAGCAAACATATTGTATTGAAATTAATTTTTTCCTTGCGTTTAGATGCCAATTCCAGCAGAGCCAAAGGAAGCACATGACAAGTTCAGTTCACTGGGTTTAGTATCTCTAAAGCTCAACTAGATTCAGGTATTCTAGATTTCTTCCTTACAGTGGAAGGATCACCACACTTCCGCTCTCAGTCAGGAAAAGAGATGCCATACTCCAAGTTTTTCTGAATATTTGGCTCCATTCCCCAGATGGAGGTTCAGGCGATTCAGTAAAGAAGTCAGTGGCCCACAAAACCATTCTGGGAAAATGCAAGGCACACGCTCACTTCAAGTAAGTAGCAGGAGGCAAATTAATATGCAAGCATTTTCACAGTTATTGCTACATCAAGTAAGGCATATCCAAAGCATATAAGGAATCGGGGACATGTTTCACACTGTTTTCAGTTGATTACTCAAGTTACCAAAAGGTACATGTACTTTTTACTTACATACACATGCAGATCCCACCTAGATTATACTTAGGTCTATGAGAAAGAAACCAGCAACTTACAGGTCATTTCCCAGAACTGAACTAGAAGCACGGCTAGCTTGAAACACAAGATAGTGTCATGCACTCACAGAAATATCGAAAAGGACCAGGTGATAATACTGTCTGACCTTCAAGCTCTCCTTTGAGCACAGCTAGAAAAATAAAACGGCAAACATCCCCTTCCGCACTGTAGACATGCCCCCCAAAAAGCTGACATTATAAAGTAACAGCCCTATATTTTTAATTGTTATAAAATAATATTGTTTCAACAAAATCTGCATCTGCAACTTTATTAAAAAACACAGCCACAGGCATGTGATTTATTTGATAGATCAGAGGCTGACTTGGAGTATGTGTACAGAAACACTTACGTGGGTCTTCTGTTGATCTGTCTTACTATAAATTTGGAATGCTAGATGAAAACCAGTTTTATCTTTCGGCTAAATGGGAAGTTCGTAGGCAAATTTGTCTCATCAGTCATTCACTTTTTCTGCTTATCTTGCTTCAAAGTAATATTTAGAGCTATTTGAAGCAACAGTGATTTTGAAGAGATCTCAAACCCTCGTACATCAAAGGAGGCAAGACCTTCCACTGCTCTGTCAACACTTCCTCCAAAGGATGGACATCAACAACGAAGCAAGGTTTATTAAAGCCACTTTTGAGAGATTGATCCCCATTTCCAAAACATAGCCATTTAATCTTCTCCTTCTACATTAGGAAGAAAAAAGCAACCTCAAAAAGCTTCTAATAAGATGGGCTAAATAAATAATTTAAAATTTAAAAAATAATTTTACAACAATTTTTTAACCTTAAAAAGGTTTATCTTTCACAACATTAGAAAAAAGTTCAGATTCAGCCTTCAGGTTCTGCTAAAGCAAATTAGCATGCTCCGAGATATACACTTTGCAGTTCGACAAAGAAATACGTTGAGTGAAATTAATGAGACACCTCTGCCACACATTAGTACAACACACAGATCTGATAAATACTTCTGAAAAATATAAGAGCAATGATTGAAAGACAGCGAGAGAGATATGCGGGGCTGCAATATCAAGTCTCACTGCAACCACTTGGGACACAATTGTCCCACTGATAGGCAGTCAGTGCTCAGGTAACAGACACGGCAGAATCAGAAGAGCACCAGTACCTCGGCTGCCCCACTTCAGTCCAGCACAGGAGACAGAAACTTCAAGTAAATCTGGGTTTGCAAGAAAGTATCAACCAGAATTGGATCTGATGAAGCTCCTTTCTGCTGGGTCTTCTGCTTTACGAGAGCAACACCTTAAATTGGCTTGTTCATTTGTTTGAAGACAGCCAGAGCCTTGATGGAATCGCCTTCTTTTCATGAGCGCACACTCCCTATGGGTCTTTAAGGCCCTTGCAGACCTGGACCTAGGTGTTTTAATGACCATGCTGCTGACCTCCGGAGAAAGCACCCTGTGGGTGTGGGTGGAACTCCCTGCAGAGGGTTAGCAGAATCCAAGTAACATTTACATCACAAAGAAGTTGTTTCAACAAACTTTCAGCAGCATTCAAGCAGCCCTTATGGCCACTGGCAGATGGCTACCGTTCACTTCCTGTGCCATCCCTCTTTAGAGTGGTTGAGCTGTAATCACACGGCACTTACATGAAGTCTCTCTCCCACTTGGCGTGTTGTTTTCTACCTCCACTAAATTCTAAGGTCCTGCGAAGGGCATCTTTTATCCTACCACATATACGAAAAGTAAGAGACTATCAGATTGATGATTTTGTAATAGTCCTCCAGGCAGTAAACACTTTGATACCATACACAGTTTATTTTACTATGGCACCAGGTTTTTAATCACATAACATTCTATGTGCATGGTTACACACAATAAAATTTACTTCAAAACGCTAACAATTCTCCTGAATATGATCAAAGAGGTGTCAAACTTAGGATAGCACAAAGTTATCCTAACTTGGCAAACTTAGGATAGCACAAAGTTCTAATGGGAGAGGAGGGGAAAAAAAAGTTGTTTTTTTTTAAAAAAAAAAGGCATGTTGTTTTATGTCCCTCAAAAGGCATGCAGTTGTGTTTACATTTTAAGCTTATTTAAGAGTATGGCCTCTGTAAGCAAAACCAGCCCTCATTTAAACACTTTCACAAGGACGTTTTATATAGTTAAGAAAGCCTCTTCAAGTCTTCCTCTATGTTTTAAGCATCAGACTAGTCACCTAGATTGCTTCCCTATCTTGCATTATCCTGCAGTTCTGACATACTTAGTCAACCACTTCTCCATGTTCTACAAATTAATTTTAAGAAACAAATTCCTAAATGACAAATACACACAGATTTTTCAGCTTTGAATCTCTTAATCTTCACAAAGCTTCACAGAAGTACAGAATATTTTTCTCTGTTGTGTGAATGAGCCTCATATCATGAAGAGCTTAAAAACCTAAGTAAAAAACCCTTTCCTTTACATGCTTCTTACTGTTTGCATTAATTTAGCATCTTGAAATAAGATTATCTAGCCACCTATCTGGAATAGAGCGGAAACAGGAAACTGGTGGAGGCTGGACCTTCGCCTATTCACTTCAAATTTTTCTAACACCTATACATTTAAGTAGCAAATGTAGTAGTCTATACAAGTTTATTGCTTAAAACTTCCAACATTTCCTTAGTGAGCTAGGAGAAAAAAAAAGAAGAAAGGAAAAAGGCAGTATAGCAGAAGGGAGGAATGGGAGAGGAGAAACATTTTTTGCTTTCTCTCTATATGAATGTTCACGAGGTGAGTGATAACTCAGAGAAAAGTGGGACAGACAGCAAGAAATT
>VFFE01007238.1:243688-277942 GCA_008921705.1 Burhinus oedicnemus | reverse complement strand
TTTTTTCTTTTTTTTTTTTTAATTTTTTTTTTTTGTTGTTATGTAGACAAATTAAACTCCTCTAAGAAAGTAACCATGACTAATTATACTCTGGAATATCTGTGTTATAAGCAGAATGATTTGAAGAAAGCGCCAGCAAAAACACTGGGTCAAGAAGAAACCTGTTCTGCTTACTCCAGTCTCAGTTTCCCTCCTCTTAGTTTCATAGAATAGTTCGGGTTAGAAGGAACCTTTAAATGTCATCTAGTCCAACCTCCCCTGCAATAAGCAAGGACACCTTCAACTAGATCAGGTTGTTCAGAGCCCCGTCCAACCTGACCTTGCGTGTTTCCAGGGCTGGGGCATCTCCCACCTCTCTGGGCAACCTGTGCCAGGGTTTCACCACCTTCATTGTAAAAAATCTCTTCCTTTTATCTTCCCCTTGTCCTATCGCAACAGCCCCTGCTAAAAAGTTTGTCCCCATCTTTCCCATAGGCCCCCTTTAAGTACTGGAAGGCCACAATAAGGTCTCCCCAGAGTCTTCACTTCTCCAGGCTGAACAACCCCAACTCTTTCAGCCTGTCCTTATAGAAGAGGTGCTCCAGCCTTCTGATCATTTTTGTGGCACTCCTCTGGACCCGCTCCAACAGGTCCATGTCTTTCCTGCACGTTTCCTTATTACTGCGTGTTTCCCTCAGTGTACCTTACACCAAGACACTGAAAATGAGTGAACAATGCCTAGCTAAAGAGTATACTAATTTTTTCTTGGTGCAGTTCCCCCCCGCTGCCTCAAAACACAAAACCTTTTAATGGAAATATATTTCCATATTTGTATCTCTGCAGTTTATATTCTTGCTATATGAAACAGAGACTCTAAACATTCTGAAGACATTCTTTTATTATATAACATTTCAGTTCCTCTCCTAGTTTTTCCACAATTACATCCTTCTTATTCCTAAGTTAAGTATTTTACTCAACAATTTAGTCTATATCCAAAGCATTTTTATATGCAGAAAGTGGATTAATTTATTTTTATTAAAGAAGGAATTATTTAACATTATTCAAGAAACCAACTTCTTAAGAAGCCTCTTGCTTCAATGTGTTTCAAAAAGTATTTTGGTATCATACCTAAAAGATCTGCTAAATCAGAAGATTTTTACCAGTTCTTCTATTTTCAGCTTCTACCACTAAGTAATCAGATCAGTTTTTCAGGTCAGAAGACGACATTAACTACCATAAGAACCCTCTGACTATTATTCTGAAATCTTAAATCAGCCCAGGCAACTGTTGGCCTAAAGATAAATTTATTCAGGAGGTTGTGGTGCTGATGCAGCTCAAAGTAGAGTCATCTTGAATATATCAGGGCTTATTAATTCTGGTTTGGAGGTGGGCCTAAGCTTATTCTAGCAGATGCATTTGAGTGCACGAACTGTACTCCATGTCACTCCAAGAATGCTTGCTAGCTAAGTTTCAAGGTGCCCTGAACACACCAAAGTATCCAAGAGAATGGAAATAAGAGAAGCTGGTGAGCCTGAGACAGGCCTCACAGTAACTATGCTGGTCTGTACAGTAGCACTCTGGGGAGTTCCTATCATCAAGCTATGTCACATGACAAGAACTCAATTATCTTATCGTTCCCTTGTACTGGGAGAGAGCCTGAAGAACTGGTTAGTACATAGAAATTGCAGCTACATGACTACTCCCTCTCCTGTTGTCTGGCCTGGATTACTCACATTCCTCCATTACATCCACAGAAGTAACCCTTCTGGCACTCTTCCAATAATGATTTTGGTCACTGTACATTTAAATTGATTTTGATGAGGACAAGAGTAATTTTCTTATGAAAACAGCAGGATAGACTAGATAGCAAAATATCAACTATGCATTAATAAAACTTAATTGTTAGATTCAGCTGGTGTAACTTCAGGTGCCTAGGCTCCCATTATAGTCACTGGAGAGCTAGTCAATACAGCCCATGAGGTCAAAACACAGTTCACCTCACCACGAAACAGCAGACATTTAGGTTTCACTGACTATTTTTAATAGATCTGCACTGACTGTAATTGGAACATAGAACCTTAGATGTAGACACCCATGATCTATGTATCTCACCTAGAAATTTACTTGCCATGTATTAGCATTTTAGATGCCATAGGCTGCCACTTCAGCGGCATGTGTCTCCTATAGATCCTGTCATGCCCAACAGCCCTATGCAGATGTCCTACAGCCTCTTAAGTGGTAGAAGGCAATCATGTTTGGGCAACTGATGCCTATTCTTCAAATTAGGTAAGATGGAGTCCACTCAAAAGTTTGTGTTTTAGATGAAACTAACATTGAACTACTTTAAAAAGCAATTTATCAGACTCAGCTTTTTTTCAAGAATATCTTTCATCATCTCTAAGCATATACGCAAAAAATATAAATTAGGTGTTAGTGGACTAAACCTGGTGACCACAACAAAATATCATGCATTTAGCATGTAAGCCACACTCCAGCAAATAAGAACATTACTTTCAGTTAACTGTATTATTGTACTCATACACTACTTCTCACCTCTCCACTTCTATAGAGGGTTACCTTAGGCCACTGATTTTAATAGAGCCTGATTTTAAGCTGTAGGTGGTCAATGTATGGTCAAAGGTTTTTCTCTTTTCTGTCAGAAATGCATTCCTTCCTGTATCTTTTCATTTTCATTCCACTTTGTCATTTTGCTTGGTTGATAAACGCTATTAGGACTGACAAAAGTTGGGTCAAGAGCAAAAGACAGAAAGAACATATGATTACAGCAGAATTAATGCATTTGAGAACCTTACTACCTAGAGAAAATGAAGCAATTTACCCCAAAAGTGCTGATAAATTTGTCCTCCAGGTTGCAGAAGTTCAATAACGTTTCTAGCAATAAACTGAAAAGCCCCCTTACAATGCACTTCTGGTTACTAAAACTCCCCAGAAGAACTCACCAAGTACAGTTACTGATCATTTCCTTCTGTCAATGAATGCAGCTTCTGAGAGGTTCATGCCTAAGCATAAGTCTATTCAATTTTTATTTATGCCTTGTAAGATGCAAGGACTCATTAGAAATGCCTTTAAAAGACAGCTACTAAAATTTTCCAATTTTAAGATTCACAACCGCATTACAAAGGCGTAACTGTTGAAAAAAAAAAATTAGATTTTTAAAACACACAACTATAGTTTATAGCCTGCTCATGGGAAAGGATGTTGTAGGAGGGCCACAGTTCTTACTAAAGCATAGATATTTAGGATACATGCTTAAGTACTAAATATACTTTTTTTAAGCCATTTTGAAGCATTCTAAAATATCTGAGAATCAAATTTATATTAAATTCAGAAAACATTACATACCTCAACAGCTGGAACAATATCTATGCCAACTGTCAGAAATTCTTCAAACTTCAGAAATGGATTAAAGCAGCTACCAACATCAAGTAACCTGATCTTCCCCAAGGAGTGGAGCAATCTAAGAAGCAGCAAGAATTCAGCTTTATCAAATGTTATTTTTGAAGCTATATTCTGAATTACAATTTCAGATAACTAATACAAAAAAATTCTCATAGAATACCACAGTAGTGACTAATAGAAGTGAATGCCTTACTTGAAATGCTGAGATACCTAAAGAACTAAGTTCTATCAGTAAAGCAGATGGTCTCAAGCAGAAGAGTTTATGTTCAGAGCAGCTGTAATACTATTAACTTGCGTACTTGTAGTAAGAAACTAAAATGGCAACTTGTGTGCCCACTAGACAGCTTTTCTCTATTGCTTTGTATTTCCCACTTACCTTTTTGTGGTATTTATTGGTGTTGAAGCTACACAAGTCACCAGAGTTAAGATTTCAGGAGTTTAAGAGAAACTTGCAATGCTGTATGACCTACCTACTTGTCAGTCCCTTTTTGAAGTGCATCTGAAGTCAAGTGCCATAATTGGTTTAGTAAAGACAAGAGAATGCATAACGGTATTCCAAGGTAATGAAAAAAATATCTAAAAATTAAAGCGTTTACTTATTCCCTGCAAAAGTTTTATTTGCTTTATGGTAGCTAATTTTTTTAAAATGCTGGAGGTTCACTCCAATTCTATTTTCACTGAATGCTGTGAAAGAGTTAGATCAGTCCATGCAGAGCCACAAAACCAAGTTGTAGAGAAGTTATTCTAAACATCTAAATGAATTGAAGTATTCCCTCAAAACTACTTGGAAAAAAAGTCTATTCCATACCATGCAATTGGAGTATCCAAAAGTTTTTTTTAATGAGAATGTCAAAAATAGCCATCTGGTTTAAGGAAGAGAGTCCTAATCAGAGTACTTCTGAAGTACTCAAAAATGAACATTTATCCCATAAGAATGCTTAAGAACATTTTAGTAAGCCAGAAATCGATCTCCTTATCTGCCATTATGTGATGACCCTACTATTCAAAGTGAAATTATAGATAAGAAGGCCAGTGGCGGTAATGCTAAATACTTAGCTATGCTACCAAACAACAAAAGGTGAATGATAAGAAAAAAAGCTGGGCTATCAAATTGAGAAATCATGACTTACTGCTTGGACTGATAGATAAAGGTTGACAGACTGCTGAGGAAAATTTGATACTGTAGTTCCAGAATGCTGCAGAGATGCACACACACCATTCCAAAACGTCATGGAAAAATAAAAAAAATAAAAAAACCCCACCATCAAACCCAAAACCCAGCAACACTGAATAACTGGCCCATCATCTTCTCAAAAAGATTCCAGAACTTCTTGGAGTAATAGAAAAACAAACTGGAAAAGTGGAAGAGCAGAAAGAACATAGCAGACTGCAGAAACAAAGAGAGGACATTCTTGTACTGTCTGGTGGAAGTTCCCATTACAGCACAGCAGAAGATACGCTAGAGGCTGGCAGATGACACTTCCCTTTCCTTGGAAAGCTCTGACATCGTCTGTGCCCAACTGCAAAACCAACCTGAAATGCCTTTATGAAGATAAAGGCAACAATGCTCTTTTCTTTACGTTAAATATATAGTTTTAAAGAAGAAAAGAAAAAATGTTTGGCATCTTTTGAGGACAGCGACTGCTGCCTTGCCTCTGAAAGCATTCTTACCTTCCAAAGGATAGTCTCCATGACCAATGCCTAGAACAACATTTGTGGTCTTCAAGTTTGCAGCCATAGGCATTTTCTTCATGACTAAGGCAGTTACCAGTGTATATATAATGTAGCATCAGAAAAAATCAATGCACCTATACAGAAGTACTGGCAGTCAGCTGCCTCGTCATTTAAAGGTTTTGCCTCATCCTGGGACTTAGTTTGTCTAACCTGATACACTGTCCCTCTGAGAAGAACTGCACTCAGTTACCAGTAATATAAAGGACTCAGCTGTTGAATACATCCTACAATCAAAGACATTGTTCTTTAGTTTTTTTATTTTCCTTGCGTTCTGAATTTGGAGGCCCCTACTGTTTATTCTTTCTTTGCAATTGCAACAAACCAGTAAATGCTGGAGTTAACCAATTCTGTTCAAGTCTACTAGTACAGACTTTACATCTACCTGTTCTTTAAAGCACAACTTGATGAGTGCATCCATGTATCCCAAAAAAAAAAAAAAAAGAAAATACACAGCAACACTAGCACCCAACAGTTTGAACTCTTTCTATTGGATCATTTACAGGGTTTCAACTAAAAGTTTCCATCATGATTTGTAGATCCTAGAATACCCAAAATCCATTAATAGAGGCAAACAAAGATGAACTCGCACCTTTCACAGGGAATTTATAGGGAGGAGAAGGGTAACGTTCCAGCAAGCAAATATTGCTTTTTGCTTCAAGTTTCTGTAGCCAATTCTAATTGGCATCTCCAAAATATCATTTGTCATGCTTCTGGGAAAGATTCAGCCCTAGAGAGACGGGTAACTGCAAAAACTTTCAGAAACAGATCTAAAGGGCCAATGGAGTCCAACAAAGCCACGGTTGTACTCATAGCAACAACAAAGCAGTAAGGAATACTGCAGGGGGCGGGGGGGATCTTTAAGCAGCAATAAAGAGATCTTGGCTTTCTGTGCTCCTCCTAAACTCCCAGTGACCTATCACAAAGAGGACACTGAAGAAGCAAGAGAAGATTTCTTGTTGCATTCCGCAGAATAATAATGCGAAGTTTAAGGATTTTGCTTCTACATGGAATAGAAGATAGCCAGGGGATACTTCTGTTAAAATACCAGCATCAGCAAGGCAAATAGTGCAACAATTATCTTTAAGTTAAAACCACACACATCACCAGGCTACTCTAAGTCAGTCAGTACTGAGTGAGATTTCAGAATGAAGATGATAGCAACGATTTTTTCCCAGCTTGGATGCCAATCACAATGTAATCTGCATAACAGGAGTTTGAATACTGCAGAGGGATGATTCAGATCCTAGTGGCCATAAATCACAAACATGGGCTGAAGTCAAGTAGTGTCTTTTTCAATGTAAGGCTAGTATGAGATTTCTCAGACTAGCATGTATCCTTGTCTAGCAAATGGAGACAACAATGCCAGATTCTTTCTAATTCAAACACAAAAACATATGTCTGTATGTACGCTTGTGTTCTACATAACAGTCCCATGGTTAACAGCAAACGAATAGAAGACACATGGGACCACAGGAAACACAACAAGAAGGAATATGACTTTATAGTGCAGAGAAAACTTCCCATAAAGAAGAGTGACAGCCTCCAGAGATCTTAACATTTTCCATTTAAAGTGTTCAATGAGATACTTGTACAGATTAAAATTAAGCAGCACAACCCAGAACCCTCTAATCTCCACGACAGCCCACTTCACCTATGGTAGAATGAAATATCACTGTGATGTATTCTGTCTTCCTCTCTTACAAAACCTGCATTCTTGGCTGCAGCATTATTTTTGACTGGGTGAAGAGGGACATAACTTCAGACTACTGCAGCATTGGGGCACACTCCTGGAAAGCTACAACTCTGGATTCCAAGCTGAGAAGCCAGAAACTCTCTTCTACACTAACAGACAACAGATGTAAGGCATTTGATACAGGGCAAATTCACTTTGTGTAACATCCAAGGAGCCTTGTAGTCTAAGTTCAATGCAAACATACTTTGAAATCTTAAAAGTAGCAGAAATTCAGATGCTCACTTGTGTCTTGACTTCCTGTTGCTTGTCAGGTTTTGCTGCCTCTCAGAACACAGGTGCAATGAATCACTTAGTAGCAGTTCTCAGGCTGCCAGTTATCATTAGGAACAGGATCCTAGTTACATGCTTGAAATAATTTTTGAAGCTCTTCAGAAGCACTTAGAATTGGTCACTGACTGTATAGAGAGAGCACAGACCAGTGATTCAGGTGGTCTGAAGACCACTGGTGCAGACACCTACTTTTTCAGCACTGTAACTCTTAAGTCGGATCCCTCAGTGAGAACATATAACTGCGATGATCACTGATCCAGTGAGCCTATGCCTTTCATTGATAATCATCCTTCAACCCTCTGTTTCCTAATGATTTTCAGTCAAGGCAACATTAAAAGCAAAGGAAATACTTTGCCACTGCAGGTGATCTTCAAGCACATCTTGAATCCACAGTTCTCCAATGCATTAGTGTACAGGTAGAAAAAACAAAGTGTGAATAGTTGAAGATCAGGAACTGGTAAAGAAGTGCACATAACCTGGGAAATGAGTGCATTTTAAATATATCCCACACTTGTTTATTTCAAGAACTTTATAAAATGGACTGCTGCTCTTGATTATTAACCCCCTTTAAAATTCACCTATTATTCAACTAGGTGTTGTACAGATAAGTGACATTTTCTCTTGGAAGTAGGCAGAAATAGAGCACAGTTGTATGACCATAAGGAAAGTCACGTTATCTCTGAAATGAATCACTGCAAGTGCTGATCTCCTACTTTACAGTTTTCAATTACTCTATTATTTATGAAGGATGGGAGGGAAGAAAAATTCAGAAGCCTTATGCTGTTGTCAGAAGAGCAGAACAAAGCTATACATCTGGTTCTGAGTGGCAACACTGGTATGCCTCAGATCTTTCGTAACATCCACGCATGAAGACATCCACTAGGAAGGTCTAGCTTGCTGAGCTGTATCAAAGAAGGAATGATAGGTTGAACCTTAAGAGACAGTCAAACCAACATGTGAGAAGCATTCATACCAAACAGGTTGTGATTTTTACCATTAAGGATGAAAAGCAAGACTGCTTAATTTGAGAGAAAAAGAAGAGAAACAACTCAAAAAGAGAACAAAGGGGGGGACTGATTTATTGAAGTGAGGAGCTGTTAAATAGCAGGTAACAGCTGCTTTTATCTTGCAAGACTGGGCCACTTTGTTGTCCAGCTTCACAAAAGGTGCAGTTGTAATGTTAGAGACATAAGAACTTGTTCTGGGAGGGAAGGAAGTGCTGTGGACAATACATTACTTTTCATACAGATGAAAGTAGAAAAGGACTGTTCATATTAGTTAATTTCCGTGAGACTCACAAATATTAGTATGACAAAGAGGTGAGCAACACGAGCAGCTGGAAATGGGTTCATCAAAGTAGCTGAGTGACTTTCTGAGTTGCAGTAAACTTTGCCCTTCTGGTTCCTATGATGTTTGCTACCATCAGCTTTAAGAGCTGGCTGAGCGCTTCCTACTTCTCTCTACATCTCCCAGCGCCTTTTTTACTACCTGTGGAGCTTTTTACTCCTGAGATAGCTTTGCTCCTTACCAAGCAAAGTACAGTCTCTCTACAATGGCTTGCCAGTAAAGGTAAGCTTAGAAAGACCTCCTACACAAGCAACCTGGTTTGAATACTCCTTGAGAGAGGATTATGTATGGGAAGAACAAAATTACTGTCTTTACACTTACCAGAGAAAACAAAAAGTAACAGGCTTAGCCATACCTATAGACAATCCCACAAATGCTATTTGTAGTGTTACATGACCAGAATGGAGTGACAGTATTTGAATAAGCGTGTGTGTGTGAGGTTCCCCCATACCCCTTGTACCAAGACCTCACCAAGGTTGACTCCACTAACTGGGCAGGGTAGACATGGTAGAAAAGCATTTCAGGAGGAAAGTAGGCTTTGTGTAATACATAATCCATTTTCATACTGATAAACTCTGTAATTTCTTCTATGAGGCATAGAGGAAGGAACTGAATTTTGATTTCTCTGAGCAGTACCTTAGAACAGCTATACCTTGTTGCTTTAAGGTCTGTACAGCTACTAAAATCCTTACTATCATTTGTTGCTTACTTAGGTAAATATTACGAATCCTGCTCTTGCCAGGTATGTAGATGTATGTATTTTTAAAGTTTTGAGACTGAAGATAAAAATCATCATCACTCACTATATTAACAAATACTTTTTAAAATTATTTAATAAAAACTTCTCTATGAACTACTTTCTATACACACTAGTCAGAACAAAAGGTAAGGCTACAGGTAGCAAGAAGAAACTCATGTGAAGTTAGCTCTGCAGCAGTCATTATAAACTGTACAAAGTACGAATACAGAGCACATGAAAAGAGAGATAATGCTTTATGACAACAAGGCCTCCCACTGGAAGACAAATCAACTTTAAGTAGTGTATGATCATCAAACCTATTGATTTAAACAAAGAAGGACCAACAAACTCCTATTTAGAGTAATGCTAAAATTATGTTTTAACAAATGCCAGTATTATTGAGATGTTATAACGTATCTCATCAGCCCTTTGCACAAAAGCGCCTGGCAGTTCTCATTAAAAACAGGTATTCAGTTTGAGGCTGACTTAGCAAAACGAGCACTAAAAAGAAGAGTCTGTGGAGGAAGTCAGCTTATATGAAGCCACTACCTTAATTATGGAAGCATCTGTTTTGTCCTGTCATAAAAGGACAACAACAGGGAAAATGTTTTCATTTTGCATGTAACTAATCAACTACATAGGCATTTGGGATCTTCACACTTTTTGCAAGTTACTTTACAAACATAAGAAACCAAAAAAGATACCAGCTCATAAGGACAGACACATCTGCTAATAACATTAGCAACGTGCTCATTCCTTTCCTAACTAATACTATATCTAACTTAAAGTAAGTGCTGATCACAGAAGACATGCTACAATAATGAGAAAAATCTCTTCACAGAACACTACTGCAGACAGCTGTAAGAACTGGTCTATAAAGAATAGGAAGCAAGTCGTAACTCTAACATTTAATGATAATATGTTTATGTGTTCATTATTCCATTACACTTGCAAAATATTAAATTATTTCCATCGTACATGGAATAGCCACAAAGATGACCCATGTTATTTAGGAAAAAAAGGAAGGTGGGACTGTAACTGAAATAATAAAGCTACTCCTGAATGCCAAAATTAAAATTCTTACTTAAGCGAAGGTCAAAACTAAAATTAAAACTCGTTAGGAAAATACCTCAAGGATACTACAACTTCTGCAGAGCCAATCATCAGAAAGCCAGCACATGTAAAATTAAGGGTTATAATTCAAAATTGCTTTTGAAGTGTATAATTGGAACCAAGAGTTTCTCTGCAATTATTCATGAAAAGAAAGTTTTAAGTACTCTGATATTTACATTTGGCACTTAGTACTTACACAAGCAATTGACTTTTCAACAATACTGAACAGCCATTAGATTCTAACTTAATTAACATCTCCCTTTTTTCACCTCAAAGTTTAATATAAATTGCATTGCACACCAATGACATACAAAAGTGAAATTGACAACTTAGTCATCTTCACTTAAGCATTAGAGCATTCTCAAGCAATTTTTTTATGGCATCCACCAAAATATATGACATAAATATTTCTTGAAACATGTATACGTTCACATGAAAATGCCCTTTCTTAATTATTAAAAATAGAGTCTGATCTAATATGTTATGGGGAAAAACCATCTAAGGTAAGTCTTACCACACAGAGGGGGGAAAATGTCTGGAAAACAAGTAAAACTTACTCTTCTGTTATAGCTTCATGATTTGTCAAGCCAAAGTTTGGCAACGGATCTTCAATCTTGTGACCCTGGGGAACATTTAAAGCTGGAGTGGTCTTAGAATCAAGAAGTGCTCTTTTTTCATCTTTCTCAAGTGCTTTTCTTTTCCCACCATTCTGAAAATATTCTCGGCATACACTGAAAAGACAAAAAGAAAAATTCCCCAGAAAACCAGAGTGCTATTTTTGGTCATTACTATAGATAAGACATAAGACAGAGGTTTAAGAGATACAAGTGATGTCAGCTTTTAAGCAAATCTGGGTTTTACTACAGTTGTAGTAAATGAGCTTTAGGAAAGATACAATACACCCAAAGACACGCTTGAAGTCAATTGGTGTTTTATTTCCAGAAATTAGGCTGTAAGTCACAGTTGAGTAAACAGATTCAAAATAGTTTTATCTGGATAGACTTTTAGAGCAAGATAGCAGAAGTCTTGCCAGAACATCACCAGAGTGTAGACTTCGGCTGTCACCTGAGCACCATAGTTCTCCACGAAGGTGCAAAGAGTTATTAACTAGCTACCCATAACTACAGGGGCTTTTGAAACGTCTGTGTCTTGCAAGACATGTAATGTTGGGGAAAAAACCCGTAATCCAGGCTTATAGGCTAGCTTACATACACCAGTTTTTAACTTTGAGTTTGCCTGGGATGTTTTTTGTTTTTAAGTAACAGATATCTGCAGTAGCTGTATTATTGTGGAAGACTTATTTTTGCTTTCAATTTTTTCCCCATACTTATTTTCCTAATAGGAACCAGAACAAAATAATCTCGTCATACTTGAACAGAAATGTTAACCGGTTTAAAGGAATGAATGTTACCAAAAAAGTTAAATTGCACCTGCATACTTCAACCAGTAGTCAGCATTAATATACGAGAAGCATTATGTTCAGGAATAACTGAATTTGTCCACAAAATAGAACTAGAATTGGAAGCAATTTGTTGCTGTGAAATCAAAAAGCCTGACTCACCCTGAACAAAGCAGTATTTTTTAATTAGATGTGCCAGCCAAGTATTTGCATGGAAAATTTAAAAGAAGTAGTACTTGTTAGAATGATATTTTCATAACAACCCATTTTTATGATGCTTTCTTGAAATTCACTCAATTTTCCTCTAACAAAGCTGCAGAGTTTTGAAGGAAAAATTTCAGAAAACAAACTCAAGTGTAGTTTAATAACACCTTATACAAAGCAGGATCAAGATAACATAGTATTTCACATCACATTCAGGAAAGGACATGTTGATATAATGCTGCATTTAAATCACAACTAGAGACAAGGACTTGGAATACACAGGCCTTATCTAAGGGTTGGTGATATTATAAGCAACAAACATATCCAGCCTCTCCACCACATAAGATGTGAATGGAAAAATAAAAAAAGTAATTGACTGGAGTTGAGTTTCTTAACGGGAAACATAAAATCAAACAGGTACAGGCAGAAGTTGCTTTACTCCAATGTGGTAGGAAATTGCCATCTTGAGTCAGTACATGTATAATTACAGTAGCACATTATGCCCAGGTTACTGATTCTTGCCATGAAGGGAAAAAAATAAGTTACCCTAGACACATTTCTGTGCTGACATGCTTATAGGACCCCAAGATCAAAACTGACCTGTGTCTAACAAACTCAAAGCACAAGCAAGTTTTACTTGCTCAAGTAGGCCCTATGCATTCTTGCACCAGATATAAAAAGTCTAAAATGCAGACAGTAACCTTAGAGCAGAAAACACATCTATATAAGGAACAAACTTAGTAAACATTATATTTATAATCAACAAGTTTATAATTACAATTCCTCAGTAACCAAAGCTATTTTCAGACCAAAGAGAAGCTCAGTGGAGTAAATTAATAAAATCCACATATTAACAATATGGAGCAAGATCACATGCAGAAGCATGAATAGCAGTCCAGGCTGCAGTACTCCCAGATATATAGACTGTGAAACCATACCAACTCCATCCACTACAGCTTGCATGTATGGAAAGACAATTCTAAAATTAAAAAAGTTAAAATAGAAGGAGCCAGTCATTTAACTTAGCAGGAAACAGATTAAAAACATCAGTAAACAAAAGCAAACCCTAGAAAAACACTTGAATTATTGCTGGTATGCTAATAAAAGTGTATTTTACACTATAGTGTATTATTTGTTTATAAGCATATGATCGATTTAGAACTATTTAGTTCTGTGTGTCATTGAGCCAAAGAAATGAAACTCAAAAAAATTAATCTTTTTCCTCACCGTTGATCAGCTACCTTACTACTTTGTCAGCATCTCGCAGTCTCTTTATTTTTATTGTCTTTTTTCCTCATTATCTTTCTTAATACATCCAGAATCAATAGCAGTTTAAATAGTGTTGCACTGCCATTGACACTGACATGTAAGTCAGAACACATCAAGAAGTTCACAACCTTGGGAGAACGTATTGTTTTTTTCTCCTCAGCTATTGATGTTACCAACCTTTTAACTCACTAGAAGCTGGTATGTTGCCCAGCTTAACACTTAATGAGCTGTTGCACAGGAAAACCACCTACTTGTAACATGTAGTATAAGCTCCCCTTGTCACTGAGAAGCCATTTCTTCCTCATTCTCAGTACTTGTACAAATCACTACTTTTCCCATCCTTCTACCCCGTCTATCACGTCACGGAATCACGGAATTGTCAGAGTTGGAAGGGACCTCTAGAGAGCATCTAGTCCAACTCCCCTGCTGACGCAGGAATGCCTAGAGCACATTACTCAGGACTGCATCCAGGCGGGTCTGGAAAATCTCCAGAGAAGGGGACTCCACAACCTCCCTGGGCAGCCTGGTCCAGTGCTCTCTCACCCTCATCGTAAAGAAGTTTTTTCTTGTGTTTGAATGGAACTTCCTGTGTTCCACCTTGTGCCTGTTGCCCCTCGTCCTGTCACTGGGAACCACTGAAAAGAGCCTGGCTCCATCCTCCTTCAACCCACCCGTTACATACTTAGAAGCAAGAATAAGGTCTCCCATCAGCGTTCCCTTCTCCAGGCTAAAGAGTCCCAGCTCTCTCAGCCTTTCCTCATAAGGGAGGTGCTCCAATGCCCCAATCATCTTTGTTGCCCTACGCTGGACTCTCTCCAGTAGTTCGCTGTCCCGCTTGAGCTGGGGAGCTCAGAACTGGACACAGTATTCCAGCTGTGGCCTCACCAGTGCCGAGTAGAGGGGGAGAATGACCTCCCTCGACCTACTGGCCACACTCTTCCCTATGCAGCCCAGGATTCCACTGGCCTTCCTGGCAACAAGAGCACATTGCTGGCTCATGGATAATTTACTATCTACCAGGACCCCCAGATCCTTCTCCTCAGAACTGCTTTCCAGCAGGTCCACCCCTAACCTGTACTGGTGCCTAGCATTCTTCCTCCTCAGGTGCAGGACCCTACACTTGCTCTTGTTGAACCTCATTAGGTTCTTCTCTGCCCAGCACTCCAGCCTGTCCAGGTCACGCTGGATGGCAGCGCGGCCCTCTGGGGTGTCAGCCACCCCTCCCAGCAAACTTGCTGAGGATACACTCTGTCCCCTCATCCAGGTCATTGATGAATATATTGAACAAGACTGGACCGAGTATTGACCCTTGGGGGACACCACAGGTTACAAGCCTCTAACTTGACACTGCTCCATTAATCACAACTCTCTGAGTTCTGTCACACAGCCAGCTCTCAGTCCACCTCACTGTCTCCTCGTCTAGCCCACAACTTCCTCAGCTTCCTGATGAGGATGTTATGGGAGACAGTGTCAAAAGCCTTGCTGAAGTCAAGGTAGATGACATCTACTGCTCTCCCCTCATCCAGCCAACCAATTATAACATCATAGACGGATATCAGATTGGTCAAGCATGATTTACCCTTGGTAAATCCGTGTTGACCACTTCTATAACTTCCTGTTCTTCAACATGTTTGGAGATGACATCCAGAATGAGTCGCTCCATAACCTTCCCAGGAACAGAGGTGAGACTAACCGGCCTGTAGTTCCCTGGGTCCTCCTTCTTGCCCTTTTTGAAGATTGGAGTGATGTCGGCCTTCTTCCAGTCCTCAGGCACCTCTCCTGTTCCCCATGACCTTCCAAAGGGTCAACTGAGTTCTCATAATTCTCTTTTCTTCTTAACTGACCTTCCTTGTCTGCACATAAAACACTATCAAAGTCAGCCATGAGGGGAATTATCTTCTACTCCCGGGTTTTCGCTGGTGGACAGAGGGGCCAGAGCCACAGGAAGGCCCAAGACTGTGTTAAATTCTTCACATTCAGATCCCAGTCTGCATACCTGTGCAGTATCACAAGCAAAAAAAACCAAACCAAAACAACCCCCCAAAAAAACCCCCACCAAAACCAAATCCACCTATCCAAACACAAAACCCCAGGAAACACTGCTGTTCATAACCACTGAGGGCTACCTCCATTTTACGCCCTTCTGAAGTTACAATAACTCTGGCAGGATTACTACATGTTGCCCTTTTGGCTCCCATGGCCTCAGGAGCTGTCTACGTACTCCCCTCACGGAAGCAGACCTCACACCTACCATGGTGTACAGTGAACACGAGGGCAGTCACTGCACAGCGGCTAACCAGAGGTAATGCACTCAGTTTACCCCATAGTAACTTGATGTAGCCACATGTTTCACTTCATGGCCATTAAAAGCTGTCATTGATCACACTGTGATTTTGAGTATGCAGCTATATAAAGACTGCATTTAACAATCGTCTCAAGTAATGAACGGAACATCCCTTAATTATCTACAGAGAGAAATAAAATTAAGGAATCTATTTTATAATTCTGAGAACTGACATGGCTCCATTTTGAACTGACATTTAAGCTTTCAGTCTTTGATGATACAGTAATAGCTCTACAACTAACATACTTGTTTGTGAAGAATTGTGCAATGTAAATGCTACCCAAGCTAACACTTGCTACAGTTTACACAAATCGTGAAATAAACATTTCAGGTCTAAACTGTTTGCTGTCAGAAAGACAGGTGAAGTGTCCTGTTCATGTCTTTGCTTTAAAAAAAAAAAAAAAGTAAAATCTAGATATTTCCTCAGTGGAACTTGTTTTCCATACGTAAAATCTCAAATGGTAAACAACCTGGTCAAATTGCCCCCCTGTTCTGCCATTTAGGCTGGACATGTATAGGAAGTTTCAGTAAACGCCAATATGAATAAATACTCATTTGTTATTATGCTCCAGCAATGAAAGAGAAGCTTCATTTTCGATTACAGTGACCAAACCTTAGGGTTTCAGTGGAATACATAATTTTAAAAAACAGGATGGGGGGAATTGCCAAAGAAACACCTTATGAAATTTTAAACCCATGAAAGGGTAGGTAGCTCTTCTTGTCAAGTAATAACAAACAACGAAATAAGCTGGTGTGGTCAGCTTTTATGATGGCAGAAAGCAGTTTCTGATAGCTGTTATCAATGCTCAAGGGTTTCAAGCAGCCAGTTTTACAGGCTAAGAACTGACACAGTCCATATCTTTCCTTCTGCTTTATAATGAGGAAAAGGTGAGCTTGACTTATGTTACTTACAGTGTTTACTAACCAAAACCTAATATTGAAGATGAAGTTCAGTGAGGGTACAGAGAAATAATATACTTCCCTTCAGAGCTGAAGAAAAGTCTGGACTTCTCATCATGGTTTCTGTCTGTAACACATTTCTCCCCTCCTCCCACACATTGAGGAATAAGTTTATTAATGTCAACTGACAGAGCTGCTGGCCTGAAAAAAAAAAAAAAGTGTAAACTCCTCTACAGGATTAACCCACCCACCTCCCAGCCTCCAAAGGAAATCAAGCAAGGGAGAATTCTCAATTTCCCTTGTACACATTAACATACCTAGAAGAGCAGAAAAGTTTCCTCTGGACTGGAAAATATTTTGCTATAGTCATGCGCACCCAGCTTTAGGTTAAGGAAATCCTGTATACAGCATAAGTGGTAGCACTAGGTTTCTCAATCTAAAGTATTATAATTTTTTATTATCACGATTATATTTTGTTAAACTTCAAGTGGAGAAACTTGTATACAATACATTTTCCATTTTATTTTTCATATTTTGTCTCAGTTGTAGGGTTTTGAGACATTTTCCTTTTGAGAAACACAATTAGGTCTACGATCAGATGTTTCACTGGTGTTGTGTCTACCCCTCCACCCCAAACCAGCTTCTGGAAGCAATATCCTTCATTACCAGAAGATTCCAAGAACTTGAAAATAGCGAACAGTTTATCATATGATCACTGCTGTAATTAGCTCTAGCGCTCAACAAACAGATACAGTTTTGTCAGAACAAAGTATTATTTAAAAGCAAAAATGAAGACTGTCATACAAACATGAACAATAAACTTTAAGTCTTTTTTCTATTTTAAATGGTCTCCCTCCTCCTGTTTACGCCACCTCCCTCTTAATTCCATTCTCCTGAAAGTGAATTGCTCGATTAACTGCATTCATCAAGAAAGGCTGCAAAACAGTGCTGAAAGGACTTCAAATACTCATTCAATCAATCTTCCAGACCCCAACAGGATCAGCTTTCCAGTTCTAGCACAGAACTGTTATTCTCAAAGATCCTGTAAGAGATCACTTAGCCTTCTCTCAACTAGACAGTTTCAGCCACTTTCTAGGAAAAAAAAAAACAAACCAAAAAACAAAAAACAAACACCTACAAGGCTTTTGTGGAATAAATTAGAAGATTTTTGATCATTTCTTTATCTTTCTTGGAGTTGAGCTGCTGCTTGTTACTTTTTTAAATGCAGCAGCCAAGGTGATGTTTAGGCTAAGAGCAATGCTAAATAAAGTCAGAGGAGTACTTTATGTATCTTGTGGACAATCTAATTAAGACACTCAAGTATGTTATTTGCCTTTATTGCAAAAGCATCCCATGACTCTTTCATATTCAGCTTGTGGCCTGCTACAGAATCCAAGTGCTCTTCTAAAAGACTGACACAACCAATTACTCCCTGGCCTGTATTTGAATAGTTGATAATATTTGGTGTAGTTAACAACATTGTTAATTTTAACCCTGCTCTCAGAGTGACAATTCTTTTCTGTTTGATCTCATTTGCAAATTTAATAAATAGACTTTATTCTAGCAGATTGCTAATGAAAATATTGGTTAGTAATGGATGCAGTGACAGACACTGACAGAGTCCTTCTCAGTAAATCACATTTTTAAGATAAGTGTCTAACATCTATTCTCTTCAAGTTTCTCCAAACAGTTCTGCACTCACCTGACAGTAACTTCATCAAGTCCATATTTCTCCAGTTTGCTCATGAAAGTCAAAAGACTTTTTTTAAAAAGGTGCAGGTCTAAATAGTGCTTTGACATGATAGCCATTTTTAGTTAGAAGTGCAGATCTTGGTTTTTGTTATTTAAAAAAAATTTGCCAAGTCAGCACAAGTCTTAACACTGATGCAAAAGCAACAGAAAGAAGCAAACCTGCTGGTCTAGCTTATTTTAACTAGAACCAGAACAAGCTGGCATTCATTGTCCATACAAAGGCTCACCAGCCTACCTATGCCAGCAAAAATCAAGAGTTAGGACAATTATTCACAGTAAACAACATCTTACCTCATTTTGGTTTAAGTTTTGTGTTGTTAATACAAATGAAATGAAAGAGAACCAGAAATGTTACTTTCCAAATACCATTTGCTACTGTATTCAGTTTTCTAAAGACACAAAAAGAACATAAGGGAAGGACAGTTGAGTGTTGCAGGCTTTTTTACACCACCACTCAGGAGATCATTAACCTGCATCTGGAAGGGACAAAGTTTTAATCGCTCTTCCCCTCCCTGCCCTCTCCCAGTTAACAGTTGTCTAACGTTGCACTGAAACAATACATAAAACTGGCCCTATACAATGCAGCATATGGTCATCAGCACAGTCTATCATGTACAGCTTTCCATCTTTTACAGCTTCTAAATTCTGTATATGTGCTTGTTTAAATCAGCAAATAATGAAGTAGTAAAATAATAATGAGTTTTATGTCATCTGGTTTAAGAATTAATGTCAGAATACACATTTTTCCAGTGGCTTCAACTAAATAGCTAGAAAGGCTTTCAAAAGGGGAAAGCTGCAAGAAAATTTTTATTCTCCATCCCGGGACATACACATGGCTTCTCTAGTGGTTATTCTGCATTCTCTGATTTACTTTATCAGGTGCTTGCTTATAAGAGAATACAAGAAAAATGAAGGAAAGATTTTTTTTTAAAAAAAAAACAACAGCTTTCTATTAACTAGTGGAAAAAACCCACTTCCCAGTTTCAGATCTCGAAAAAGATATTTCTTCAAAAGAAAACAAAAAAAGCCTAGACTATCCTTTCTTCAGCAGGGATGCACCAGTGGTTCCCAAGTATTTTCAGCATTCCACTCCCAAATTAAACTTCATCTAACACATCAGCTACCTTCCTGCTGTCATGGTGACACAGTTAAAGCATTGAGCAAAGGCTTTCAGCGAAGTCTCATGCAAGTCAAGTTCTCTTGCATGCAATTATGCACCCAGACAGAAGGAGCAGCAGCAGCAACAGGACCTGTCATTTGCCTGGCACACCTCTTAGCCCTTTGAGAAGGAACAAAAAATTGCAGAACACTAAGTCAATCTGATACATTCTGGCATCCAGCCATCCAGGCCTTGGTTTAATCCGAGACACAGAAAAGTGAAAAGTACCCTTCTTTTTCTACTGATGTAAAACTCCTGACCCCTTAGCTTTGCGAACTGAAGAGGTATGTACTTTAATTGAAACTTTACACTGAGACAGAGCATTTTAGTGCCTCTTACCAGGTGGATTCTCTTCTTAATATGAGTTCATGCTGCAAGGCCCAAACTGGACACTTACTTAAAAGTTTACAGTGTAAGTCTTGCAGGAACTACAAGCAGAAAACAAGCGAGACACAGAGCCAAACAACTTCAATAGACAGGCCATCAACTGTCCACAAGGAACATTATCCTGTCCTACAGGGTAACAGACAAGCTTGCCACAAGATAAGGGAAAACTGTTTAGCTTTAATTACTTTAAAGTAAGTGCACACAGCTCTGTTGAAAAAAGCTTCACATATTATTTGACAATCAAATTGTAAGAAAATATCAAGCAGGGTTCTATGGGAGTCTGTCCTGGTCCAGTACAATTAGTATTTTCACAGATAACCTGAACATTGGGAACAGTCAGTACTCCTCTTAACTGATCTGTAAGCTATGCCAAGCTGGAGCAAGGAGAGGGGGAAGATACTGCAAGAAATCACAATATTAGAATTTAATATGATTCAAGAGAATGTAATTTAGTAAAGAGAAGTACAAATATCAGCATTCCTATAGAAGTAATGAATAGCACAAATACAAGGAAACAATTAGCAGCTGAGGAAGCCTGTAAAAAAGAAATGGGCAATTGGGGATCACAAGTAAACATAAATCAATGCTTGCACCAATACCAAAAAAAAACCACAGAAAACCCACTAAATAAGGTCAGCAGCATAACAAGAGTTTACTGCAACCTCAGCAATATTGCTTCATTTTATTTATCCCTGACAAGGCCAGGGAAACGCTCTGTCCATTTTTGGGCATAGTTCTTTCAATTGATTCACCTCTCTTGTAACGGGGATAAGGATACACGAAACATGTCTGGGAAAGGATCTATAAAGAAACACTTAACTATTTTGAGGGAGGGGTTTAAGCTAAAGGATAAAAGATTGATCCATAAAGGAATGATTTTTAAATATTTAAGAGTCTGTTGTAGGGAAACAGGAAACCAGCTTGTTATTACTTACTCCACTTCCAGAAGCCCCAGAACAGCTCAAGTTGCCATGAAAATGTACTCTAGATCAACTGTTTCACAGTTGTGTCGTCCCTCCCCTTTTTTTGTTGGTTTTTTATGGGCTAAAAGGATCCATGTAATGAATTTAAATTTAGCGATACCATGCCTGATTTTCTTTGCTGCATTTTGCTCATCACAGTGCAACACTCACCTGCAGGACCTACAGACTGGCACATGATGTTCCTTTTCGCCTGTGTAAAGTCATTCCCAAAGGGCGGACCATTGATAAGTTCTCTTCCCAGTTAGATTTCAACAGTATTTTGTTTTATTCCGCTGTACAGATTTCATGGTATGCCTTGGATGCCAACTGTATACAGGAATCCCGAGTGATCAATATTTCTCCTCTTTTAGGAGTTTGTTTTCCTCAAGGATTGAAATAGTTTAGCTGAACTCACTTCATGTGACAACCCAATAAAAATCAGGTGTTTAACACACAGGAATTTTAAAATTTAAAATCCATTTAAAACAAGTTTCACAGAAGTTAAAGTCAAGATTAAGACTTGAAAATTAAGCAGCAGAGATTTGCATTTAGAGATCAAATGCTATTATATGCACAAATCAAACCAAGGCCCTGAAAATTAAAGTTGAGCTACACTCACTGTATTTGTTCAGTTTAGGGTCAGACAAATGTATAGAAAATTACTTCATAGGTTTATTTGCAAACAGCTTCAGTATTTGAGGAAAAAAAAGTTGTTTATTGAAGATACTTTAAAAAATGGGCCACCTTGTAACAAAACACTTCATAAGCTATATTTTCTTAGTAAGTCAGAACAGTAAGAAGGTACTTGGTTTAGGAAGAAATAAATCATTAACACTAAAGATCAAATCTTAACAAATGGCAAAAAAAGCAAAACATGCTTAAGCCTTGTATTATAAAGAATTGCGAGCAGAAGTGTGCAATTGCTTCTTTCAAATACATTAAGATTTACCTGCAACACCATTCAATTCGGCCTTCCCCTTCACAAGTTTTTGCCCAGTGATTATCTGCAAGGTTTTTCATTGCCACAGCATATTCACACAGAGTTTCCTCATCCTCACAGTGCTCACGCCAGATCTTATCAAAGTCTCCCACTAAACAAAACAGCAACAAAAAAATTTGCACATTAGATACAAAGTGTCTCATTATCTCCATGGCAAAATCCCCATCTTCCAATTAAAAGATGTTACATAACGCATCAAGAGATTACTTTACTTGCGTGTAACAAACACAAGGTCCCCTTTCCCTAGTCAAACACAATATTCCAGGTCTTGGAGAAGGAAGGGACTATCAGGTACTTGAGAAACTAGCAATATTCTCGGTATACTGATTCTGTTCAGTTTGTCCTGTGAAATTCAAGTTCCTGGGAAGTTTTGCTTTCAGATTTCTGTCCATGAGCATTAACATGACAAACATTTTAGAAATGAAAGAATGAATGGTTTCCCAGTAGCATTCATGTTCATGACAAATACTGTGGATGGTATTACATGCAAAAATGTCTAAAAGAAAGTTTAAACCAGAATATAGATTTCTTTTGATACACTGGAAAAGGAATTCGAGCCTTCATTGCTGTCTGCCTAATCTAGCCAGTTTCAATGAATTAGCTTCTAGGGGAAAGTACTGAAAAATCAAACTGACTACAGTCAGGAAATTACAGATAAACTCGTCTGCTGATCTCCAAGGACAGATTTATTTCCATGCTCCTCAATTTGCGAAAAGGAAGTCTTCCAGGTTAAATTCTGGCACTTCAAAGTAATTAAACATGATGATTTTCCCTCTTTTGCTGCTAAGTATCCACTTCTCCTAGCTTGCTTTACATTATGTACTGCTAAACAAAAACAAGATAAATGCTGGTCGTGGCTAGCCACAATTCCTGTTGGGGTTTCTACAGCAGGCAAACCCTGGGTGTACCTTACTAGAAGGACACTTCTGCCTTAAGAAAGAAAAATACATGCTCACTGGTATGATCTTCACTAATTTGTTTTGTGTTTCTTAATCACAAATGTGTGCCCACATCTAGTATAATTTTTATTCTACAGGTTTATATATATTTATCTACTGATTTTGCACCTACCAGCTGATACAGCTAACAACATTTTCAACAGCAGAGCTATGCTTTAAGCTTTGACTTGGACAACCAACGCATTTTCACAACATGGTTCGAGAAACAGTTTTTGTAGCACCTTCATATTACAAAGAAATATTTTAAAAGTGTATCAAGCATAAGCCAACTATTAATGGCTGCTAAAGCCTGAAACTAGCCTACAGTGTGACTTGTCCTCATATGAGTAACAGATTTCTGTTTCTAACTCAGGGCAATTTCTTTGATGTGCTTTGTTTTAATTAGCAGGAAATAACTAACAGATTTCTTCTAGTGGCAACTTTTTTTTTGTCATGTGTGCAAAGCAGTAACAATCCCTCACCTCACCTGTCCTCCAGTTACAGCAAGACTAGCTATGATGGACAAGTATAGACAGCTGTATACTTAGAAGATTTAAACCAACCATCCAGGTTACTCCCTATTTAAGATTGGTTTAGGAATGTCACAGCAATTTTCTCTTCAAAAATAATCATCTAGCACACTTGTACAATCATCAAAATGAGTCATGTTTAAAATTAGGTGTTTATATTCCCTTGTGTGAGATGGCAGTTGAGGTGGAAGGGCGTGGACATGGTTTAGTTTTAAAAAAATAGGGAAGCTATGCAAGAAATCACATACTCAGCTTGCTATTCAACAACCATATACGCGAAAGTTGTTATACTTGACAAAAAAATACAGTATTATATTTGAGTGCTATCCCTCATTATTGCCCAAATGACCCAAGTTCAGAGACACATGAAAAGGCGCTCACGTAGTCACCAACTGACCACTGGAGCAGAGAAACACCCAAGTCACTGGCAGGCCCCCACAGCGGTTCCTCCTAAAACCTGTGGGTCACTTTTCCAGAGCTTTCAGGAGAGCCTTATGTAGAAACAATCATGCAAGACAGCACATGCTTTATTGACAAAAGAGAGCAAGAAATGGCATAGACAGTGTCCTACCAGCAAAGGGGGCAAAATAAGCACAACTCTTACAAATCTTTATTTCTCATGTCAACAAGGTGCAGAACCTATACAGCAGCAAGCCAGAAAGCACTAGGCAAGTTCAAAGTGTATTCTCAAAGCAAATTAATTGTGATGCACTTTATCTAAAGTTTCATAGTTTCTCTGCCACAATACTCTGTATCTTACTGCATGCTCCAGACAACTGTGAAATGCTCAAGTGACATACAGTTGCTAAAGTTTTGTTTGAAGAATACACAGCTAATTAGAAAGGAATAAAGTAAATGAGTGAACACTTACCGAGGGAAAACATCACAAATACAAAATCCCAAGTTTAATACTGTTATTCCTTTAGTCCAATACTTCACTTGGTCTATTCTGAGGCAATTATTCTGTTTCCAAATACCACTTTTCCTTAAAACTTAAGAAATAAGACAGACGGGGAAGAAGAAATATGCGAAGACCAGATGTTCTCAACTAGCCAGTCCTTTCTCACAGCAAAGTAGAAATGCCTCCTAACACTGAATCTTGCTCTGGTAGCAACTCCTCTTACTTCCTTTTGAACAAGGCAGATTTGAACTTCTCTCTGAAAGTCAGAGGAGGGGCAAAAGGGTCCACAGATAACGGAGCCTAGATTTAGATACATAGCAACAGACCCGTAGCTGACTACCAGCACTCTGAGACATGAACTTTGGGTTACAACAGAGCTGCCTAGGACAGCAACAGCTTCTTGGCACTGAGCTGACAAGAAAATAAAATGGAATAATACAGACTATCAAGAGACACATGCAGAACAGAAGTGAAAAAATAATCACAAAGTAATTCCATCACACATCCTATATCAAGTCAATTCTGTGTGTGCTTCTGGTTTGTTTTCATCTACCAATACAGCAGGTCTAGAGATAGAGAAAATGGCAACATGGGACAGATACAGCACAGCTTCTGTATGAGGAACACCTAAACAGAGGCAAGAAAAAGGCAGATGAAAGCAGGAGAGGACAGACGTCCATAAGATCATGAGTGACAGAGGAAAGGTAAATATGGAACACCTTCTGGTTGTTCCAAGAGTAGGAGACATTCAGGAAAAGCATAAAAAGACAGCTTCAAAGCAAAAAAAAACCCCCAAAAAAAACCCCAACCAAACAAAAAAACCAAAAAACCTTATTTCTTCAAAAAATGTAAAATTAAGCTTAAAGTTCAGGTAGCTGGGCAAACTAAGGGAAGAAAATCCATGACAACCTTCAACCTATCTACAACTGTAGATAAAGGATTTTCTTAAGACATTGGCACCATTGTGCAGGGACTTTTAAAGAAGCGCATGAGGTCCAGTTTCTCTTGAGCAAGTACCATGGTAGTGAGCTGTTTTGGGGCTTTTTTTCCACATTCCTCTCCAAGGTGAGCTTTGAGAAGGCACAGACAGACGCACTGAATTTACAGGAACTTTAATTCCAGAATCATGCTTCAATACTGAGTGAAAATGCAAATAATGCTTCCTATCTGTTGAGATTTTGAGGTAGTGACTACAACAGGTCTTCCAGCATTCAATTTCAAACTAATACCCAGAACACAGTAGAAATACATATTAAATTTTTTCAAACAATGTATTATAATCCACTGTGTATTAATTTTTCAAACAATACATTATAATCCATGTGCAAATACTGCATTAACTCTATTGGAGTTAAACATTTATTTATGAATCATTGCTTGTGTAACCAAAAAGGCAGTAAAATATGCAGGAAGGTTTCATTGCAAAACTAATGGTTACTAAAGAAATAAGATAAATAAAATCTTCTGTTAAGCAATCAATAATGCTGTAAATTAAATAGAAGTTTGTAGTATGCTAATCTAAAGGAATAAAAAAAATGTCTTGCGTGTTTGATCACATCTTAAAGTTAACATTTGATTTTGTGCATTAAACTTCATCTCACATACTCATGACCATATCATAATATAAAGTTTAAGGCTACTCAACACCGTTACTATGCATGTGGAGATCACCTTTTATGCAATTTAAACCTAGTTTGAGCACTGACTCTTCAGAGATCTTCATGCACCTCAGATCTCCATCAAGGAACCAGTTATGCCAACATCCAGCTGAAAGGTTTGATTGCCAAGACTGGCTCATACAGGGGTTTCACACACCTCTCAAATCACTACAGTGGCATTATTTTTAAATTATTTAATGATTGCTCTTCTCTCTATCCAGAATTACCTAGAAAATAAAATTACCTGCTCTTCACCTTGATTAACTATTCCTTTAAAAACAAAAAAGCCCCAAGCCCCCCTCTTTCTAGCAATTCTGTCAATGAACAAATGATCGACCAACCCGTACGTTCGTTGTAACGCAGTCTTTTCTAATGCAGTAACAAAAATCCAATACTCTTCACCTAGAACACATGAACCCCTCTAAAGAGTTTCCACCCACATTAATATTGCCCGCAAAATAGCCAAATCATACCCTCAAACACAACCACAGAGTAATCAGCAGTTGCTGAATCCTGTCACAGACAGGACAGGTCAGGCACGCAGAAGTTATTTTTAAATTATCTTAATTACAAGATAGTTTTAATTGTGGGTAACAGCAATAAAGACCTAACGTTAGCTATAAGTTTCAACAACTGAAAACATTTTTAATAAAGAAGAACGAATCATACAAGCTCAGTAAGAACTCCCCTCATTCCACATTTATTTACAAAATCTCAAAAGGTCCCCAGCACAGCATGAGAAGACCAGGTTTGCCATTCTTGGTGGTACAATTCCATACCATAACTGTTCTTTCCAGGCAGTCTATTTTTAAGAACAAAAAACCAGCTTTCTTGCATCCTGTTTTTTGCTTGTCTTTTTTATTTTTACAAGACATTTCTTTGTAGAGTGTTAAATGGAACTATCACTTAAGGTATGTTTATGAAATAAATAGAAAAATTAATTAGTCAATTATTCTTTAACTTCTGACGGAACAGATCATATCAATTGGTATTTTAAACAAAATACAACGCTCTGTATATAAAAGAAACAGAGCTCAGTTTTGCTAAAGGCAGTATTTTTCATTTTGGAATGGGATAAAGCCCCTAAAATAGAATGATTCAAATCAGCTGTTATCAAGCAATAAGATGGTTAAGTCATATAGAGTTAAAAATACTACTGCTCCACGAGACAAGTTTTGTAACTACTGTTTTTCTTAATTCCATCAGTGCTCTTCAGAAAAACAGTGCAGTCACCTCTGACAATCTCAAAAACAAGTACGAAATACTTTATCCACCACCAAACAAAATCTTGCATCCCAAAATTTAACTAACAGCATGCACTTAAGCTTCAAGTAGATGCAATGTGAGTTTAGGTCTTAATCAACAACTCCCCTCTAAAGAAACATTTTTTTAACACTTGAGAAAAACCTGGAATTAGAACAGCCATTATATACTTTGGGAAAACCACCATTTTCTGAATTCAAAGTAGCTGTAATTGGGGGGGGGGGGCCAGGGAGGAGAGAAAGAGGGGAAAAAAAAAAAAACCAAACAGGCATTTAAGGGTTTGAAGTCTTGGCTACCTACATGCTGATATAAATTGGTAATGTACAAAAAACCAGATTCAATCCACTCCCTTTTCAATACTTCTATTTAAGAGCACATTGCCTTCCTATGTACACCTTTGATGGCTCTGGTAGAGGAGAAAATAAGCTCAATAAATTGACAAATAATGAAAGTGACATGTCCATATTTGTGCAATAGTTTATTAATAAAGCTCTTGGAATTACTCATTGTAAAAAGCAAACCTATCCCCACAATTAACAAACACCCATGACAATGCTGGGTAACTTCAGATGACAAGCTGCTGGCCATAGCAATGCCTAGCAAGATCTTTGAGCTTTCTTTTTTGATAGCAATGCACTGCGGAATGAAAAAAAGTCCAACTCATTTTTAGCCTCTTAAGACTGCCTCTCGCTTGCTGGAAACAGTAAGTGAGCTTTTACAACATACTAAACAGTAAATGGGAAAAGCAGCCCTGCACTGTCCACTAGACTAAAGCTGAAATCAAATTCTTATGAATATCCGACAAAATTTCCTCATTAACAGTGATTTGTCAGCTGAAATTTAGCTATACTACTAAATGTCTGTATACTGTGGCAAAGATTAATAAAGTTACATGAGAAATATCAGCTAATACTATGCTATTTACAGCTTTCAGCATACACAACATAAACTAGAAACTTACTGAACATCTGTCTTACTAAAACAGTATATCCAGTGTTTCTTGTGAAAGACATTAGGTATTTTTGGCTTCACTGTTTTCCAATTTTATATGTTTAAATACATAACATGAACTTCAACTCGGGCAAAGTTCAAGCAATCAGAGCTAATATTTTCCTTCTCTTGTCTGACTAGTGTTTGCTTTACATTTCTTATGATTTACCTGAAACCTTTCACAATAAAATCTTTAAAAAACCCCAAAGTGCAAGAATCTTATTTTCTCTGTCTCAATATCAATGTTCCTCCCTTCTACTCACATAGAAAGGATCAATTTGACCAAATGCAGATTTCTATGTCTGACCTGTCAGGTAAACTTCCTATCTACCTATTTATACTAGACTCCCAGGGTACAATTCATCTGCTATTTAAAGCATCTACTGGGGATCAGCTTATATGATCCTGATGAATGATTCGTGTCTCCAATCTGCTATAAATCTCTGATGGCTGTCACACAAACACTGGGGAGCCTATTTGTGATAGTTTAAGCAATTGCTGCCCCCAGGTGTTGGGCTTACTCTATTGGAAATTATCACCCCTCTCTCCTCTTCCCCAAACCTGACTTTCTGGGACAGCTGCACCTCAATGACACCAACGCAGAGATTAACAGAAACTACTGATTTCAGTAGATTTGTGCAAACACAGGAGCAAAGCAGCTGAGGCACAGGTATAGATTCCATTACACTGACCCTGCAACAGGAACACTATTTTCCCTGCAAAGGCAATAAGGGAGCTAGGAAGGAGGTTACATAGAGGTTACATTCAGTGGATGCAAGTCTGTGCTGTAGCCAGTGGGCACTGAAAATTTGTGGGCTCACTAAATTATAGCAATGATTTTATTAGTTAAATCCCCCAAACTGTAAAATGGTATGGGATTTCTAATGGAAGTTTCACTGCAAAACTGGTGTGCAAACTGTAAACACAATCATATCAATGTCTATGTCATAAAATAGGATCAACTTAAACTAAATTCTATTTAATTAAAAATTTATGTTGCTTGAAAATGTTACAATTCACATTCACAAATGTTTACCTCTTCCAAGAAATTAATGCAAGTGGGGAAAGACAAATGGAGATCTAAAATATAACTGGTTTACTGTGTAGAAATAAACCTAAGTTTTCAATAAAAAGGAGTAACAACTGTTAACTTGTCATGTAGAGTTAGTGACAAAGTTTTCCTGTCCTGTAAAAAATGCCACTATTACAAAATGTTTCCTGTTTCACATCAGGAAGAACTTAAGCTCTCTCAAGGTTTTTCATGAAAAATGTGAGAGAGGAAGAGACCATAAAGCAACTGACTTCAGAACGACTTGTCTCACATGAACTTCTAAACCACTTACCTACTCAGACTACTTACTATTGCCAGGCAGTGTTCTGTAAATTCTTCCTAATTTTCTGTATTTAAAAAAAAACTCTTAATAAAGTTATTACCCACTTCATTAAAAGAAAGATCTGTTGAAACTTCAAAGAATTAAGCTACCACCTAGAAATGTTTGTATCAGCTTTTGTGATAGAGTATCTAATGTCAGGGCAAACAACAGTTGTGTGTGATTCTAAGCCTGAACAGCATGGAAGGAGAAACAAAACACACTGCAAAATATTTCATAAGATACCTTTACAGATACCTCAGCAGATTTTCTTCCACTGGTACTGAATATGGGACTTCCAGCGAGACGTAAAGGGTCTTGCAAATCATCTTTCCAGACTACACATAAAACCATCTATATAACTGAGCGTCATGCTGCATAGAAAGTGTTTACTTGATAAATACAGCTCTGCATGACTGCAAAGGTAGCAAACAACTCAGAGGAAAAAAAAAAAAAAGACTGCCTCTGTATCAGGGGAAGGACTTTTATCACAGTAAAAATTAACCCTACTTGTCTGCTACAAGCAACTGGAAACAAACAAATATTACATAGCAGATGTTCAACAGATCATGTTTAGTTCCCTACGAATCACTAAATTTGCTTTAACAAGCGTGTCTGTAGGGCCTGACAGATATCAGCATACATGCAATACACGCAACATACAGGGATATATGCAACCAATACAAATTGTTTCAGCCTATGGCTGCAGGTACCTAAAAGATGGATAGTGGAAAACCCTGTAAAATTTGGGGTCACCTATCGTACCAGACAACGGAACCAAGAACAAGAGACGAAATGAGAAATTTGTTTCTTCCCCCCTTTCCCATGTTGTAACAGGCTAGGAGGAGAAGACCAAATTCAGGTTTCATGATTTCCATACTTTCTAAGTGCTTGTGTCAGGCATGCAGAACCTTGAAGTTTCTCATAAACAAATAACTGAGCACTTGAGAACTGTTGTTTCAGCTTTTGGATTTTACCCTGATGTGTAAGGTAATTAAGATCAAACTAATCCATTTGGACAGGAAATAGAAGTAAAACTTCAGAAAAACATTGGGTTTATGCTAATGAAATACACCCCTAAGTGAACACGTTATAATTCAGTGTGTTTTGTTCTCACTTAAGAACACTTTCTTCATGAAAACAAAGTTTATAGGCTAACCTGAGGAATGATGTATATTTTTAGGAACCACTAGACCGGGTTTCTTTGTCTCTGTCACTGCCTTAAAGTAGTCTGTATTAACGATTAGCTAATTTAGTTGACACATTCACTCAGTGTAGACAAGGATCAATCACCTTAATAAAAAAAAATACACATTTTTTTCTTCACACTAAAAAACCCACATTCATTTGCTAAACTTAAACCATTTTAAAATATATGACATATAATACTACCTTAGCATCCACGGGGTGGGGGTGGGGGGAGGAATATCCTACAATCACAAAAGACCAAATCTGCCATGGCATTTATGATTAAATACTACCCTTCTTTATTTACTAATTGACAACAGGGAGGGTGTAAGGGGAAGGGAAGTAAACTGAAGTGGATGAAAAGAAAAGGAGATTAAAAAGGGAGGAAAATACAAATATTCCCACTAGGAAGTCCTGCTAGATTAATAACATTCCAAAAAATAGGAAAGATTAGTACTAGTCATACACTAAAAAGTTAAAATTGTTGAAGAAAAAAAAAATGCAGTTCAATACTAACTTAAAGTTTAAGCTGAACCATTTTGAACATGGTAAATGCTTGTCATAAATACACTGGCATGCTCTGGGACTATGATATGACATGAGCTACAGTACAGAAGTAAAACCAAAATCCATCCACCATACTTAAAAGTAAAAGTGGTTCAACAAATGCAGAAATTAAAAAAGAAACCAAGATTCAGCTATGATGAATCTCAAAAGTTACATTTTTTCACCAAGAAAAAACCCATCAAACCCTTTAGATGACATGATGCTGACTAAACTTTAGTCTAGTAATTCCTTAGTAACTGCAAAAAATTTGTTGTGATGCATCCCCAGTTAAGAAACACTGCTTTTGCACTTTGACAAGTATGCAACTTCTTCAGAAACATGTTAGCTTGCAGTTTTGAAGCATATTCTCACTTTTCTACTGGCTCATCTTCAAAAAAGAGGGGAACCATTCTGGGAAATGAAACAAAATTATAACAATGGTGCCAGTTATAAGCAAGTCAGATAATACACTGGCTTGCCTTTTACAATTGCTCATTGAAACTCAAGGCTTGCTAACATCAGCAAGGCAAATGAATTCTCAAAGAAATCAGCTTATTAAAATCAAGCCTGTATAACTTCTGTCAACAAACATCTTGGTGTCTCAAGGATGCATCTATTTCTCTTCAACAATTCTAACAGAAGACAGTAACTTAAGATCATATTACAATACCAAAGGCTTTCTTAGACTTATCCACCCTGTGCAACATAATCATATAGCTTTCAGAAGGATATCAACATGCTTTTGCCTCTACCAACAAAATTAATAAGCAATTCCATTTTAGTATCTACAGACAAAGCACTAAAGTCCATGCAACAGCAAGTCCAATACTGTTTGCTTATTTAGACAAAATGGAAACTAGCTTCATAGAACTCTAGTAAACGTGAGAAGAGGCAGAGTAAAAAAAAAAAAAAATTTAAAAAAAGACAAAACAAAAAAAGTACAATACAAGATTCTGGAATAATACAGATAGTTATGTTTCTGCTTCATATGGAGATTGGTGCGCTGCCCTGTGGAGACAAAAGGGTTTTCCTGTGTAATAAGCTGTAAGCATGTAACCAAGGATGTGTTTTTTACCTTTGCTTTTTCATACCCAAGTTTTAATTAAATTAGTACTGAGAAATTACAGAGGATTTGTTGCTTTTTTACTTCTCTCTAGCAAACTGTCAACTTTGATTTTTTTTCAGGGTAACATACTTGCCAGTCAGTGTCTCTGAGTATTAGAAAACAAAACAAACAAACAAAGAAAAGATCCCTCACAGGTCAAGCACATACTAGTATTACAATTTCAGAATGACATTAAAGGCATTTAGGAAAGAGATTCTCAAGGCTGCTTTTAGAAGCACAGAGAAACGTAGAGAGAATAGACTCCAAAAATAAAATTCTCAAGTTGAAACAACCTAACGTATGAAGTATTATGACTACTAATCATTAGTAACTTGTAAAGACCATCTACTACTGGATGAGGAGGTAATGAGTGGAGCTCTCATTGTTGCATAGGTATGATGAACTGTTTAGGTTTTAACTCTCTCCATGAACACACATATAATGTTGCTAATTTAGAGTGACTAGAAAAATCACTGTAAAGTTTTCACTAATACATGATTTACAGGACATACGAAGTAAGTTAAGAGTGCTATTTGCTCTTTTGTTTAACCAATTACACTGAACTGAAGATAAAACACAACTTACCCTTGCATACTAACTTGCTCTGTGCTGAGAAGTAGGCTTACATAGACTTCCATGTAATTTAGACTCTCATCTAAAAAAAATTCAGTTGTTACAGAGATTGCTCACTTTTTTTTTTTTAAAGTTAACAGTGCCAATGTTTGTCTGCCTTAATCTGCAGGTGCTCTGAAATAACAGAGAAATATGAACTGCTCAAAGCTGGGCTCTTTTGGCAGGGTTTGACTGTTAAAACGTACTATGTTCTTTCACCTAAATGTCAGGAGAACAAAGGAGATCGTCCCTTCAGTTTTGGCTCACCAAGGCCAAAATGAGCAGTGACTCTTGATCATTGTCCACATAGGTAGATATCTGTGCCCAAATCCCACGGAAACGTCTGAAGTCCAGAAAGCAGAATGACCTTGTTACTTTAACAGAAGTGTCATATGCAGACATAGTGGAGAGGCAAGAACTAGTGCCTACAACAGAAGAGTTCCCATTTTATACGTGTCCTTCTTGAGATACGCACCAGGTCAGAAAGAGCTGTGGACTCAGTGAAAGAATGAATGGATGAATTTTTTGTAACCTGCGTTATAAAGATTAGACAGATCATTGTCATCAACCTGAAGAGGCCACAAATTTCAGCAAGCAAATCTCAACTCTGACACTCATCTGAAAGCATTTCTGGGAGGTTTTAAGCATTCCAATACCACCCGTAAGAACCTTGCATAAGGGCATTAATACTGATGACAAAGTAGATTTTTTGAAGGACTCAGAGTAATTTATTTTAGTATAGCTTTTCCCAACTCTTTTGCTTAGTGCTGCAGCCAGACCTACCCCTCCACGGCTGAAAGACAGGAGGCACAAACAGTTCACAAAGGCCAATGCCTCTCCAAATCACCATTCAATCTCTCTTGGCACTCATGACCTACTGTCCTCCCCAATCCTGCAGATTCCCAGTTTGGAAAACATCGCGGTACGGCTTGGAAGCTGCCTGTGGTGACAGGCCTCACTGTAGCTATCAGCTACTAAATGTCACACGGCACAGTAATGCACGGCCACCCGGACCCATGTCCACAGGCAGGCGTTGCACACCTTTAGCCAAGCACACGTTTTCACCTCGCAGCATTATCCGTGCACATCAATCCTCTTCTCCTACATCCCACGGGAAAAGCTCCTAGAGATGCGCCCTGAGCCTTCCTGAGCCACGAAACGGACTTCACTGCCAACAGCCCCAGGAAAGAGGCAAAACCTCCGCAGACCCGAGCGGGGTTCCTCGGCGGGGCTGCGAGCAGCCGACGGCAGCGGCGCCCCGGTCGCCCGGGGAGGAGCAGGAAGCGAGCCCGGCGCTGCTCCCAGCCGCTGCTCCCAGCCACCGCCCCCCCCGACACACCCCCTTCGGCAGCGGTCGGCGGCCCAGCCGTCCGGCAACGCTCCGGCAGCGGCTGGGGGGACCGGGCCGCCCCGCCGCCCCCC